>LJJS01000714.1:0-22750 GCA_001447215.1 Diaporthe aspalathi
AAAAGCTTATATAATTAAGGAGTGTTTACTCCTTTTCTTATAATATTAATAGTATTAATAGCGTTAGCAGCAGCAAAAGTAATAATAATAATAAAAATATAAATATATAAAAGAAAATAGCGTTATAAAGCGTTTAATATTATAAATTTAATTATTAAAAAAATAAAAGGCTTCCGATTGGTTAGCGATAGCGTTATATTGCCAGCGGGGGTTATACCTAAATAATAAAAAACATGGTTTCACCCTGTAGGTACCCAGGCCTCTGTATTTAGGTACCCAAGCAGCTCGGTCCCCCACCTCCAACTCCCGATAAGATAAGAACGGCCTCGCTCAACTTTTTGGAGCTTTCATGCACGCGCTCACTGGCCCAAAGCTTTGCCTTGCCATCCGGTAAACCGACTTCTGCGTCTTTTCTTCGGAAAACGACCATGTGAAGGCTCAGACCCGTCCGTAATTTCAACAGCATGGCCCCACAGCCCAGAAAGACTGGACCAAGGCCCGATGCCAGCAACAAACGGAAAGATGCGCCACAGCCACAACAAGGTGCCGGTCGCGCCTCCAAGCGCGTCAAGGTCCAGGATGCGCGTTCCATCCGGTCCCAGCCCGCGGGTGCTGCCACCAAGGACGGAGAGCTGAACCTCCAGGCGTTCATGAGCGCACGCCGGTTTGAGATCGGGGCCCTTCAGGATGGAATGCGCAAGTCCAAGGCCCTCAACAACCGCCGCGCCTTCCAGCTGGTGCCGAGGGAGATGCGCCGCCGCACGGCCTCGCACAATGTTAAGAAGCTCCCCAAAAGGCTGCGGAACAGGGCCAGGCGGGAGCAGCTCCAGGACAACACACCTACCGTCGTCGCCGGGAAGAGGAAGCCCAAGACCACAAGGGCCCGAATACGCCTGGAGGCAGCCAAGCGGTTACGCATCGTGGCCGACAAGAAGCGCAAGCGCAAGCTGCGAGAGGCCAAGGCCGGCGGGGGCAGTAGTGGCGGTGCTGTTGACAAGAGAACCTCTGCCGCGTTCAAGCAGTTGATCGAGACTCGGCCAGCCAGACCAAAGATACGGAGAAATCTACTGAACGACCCGCCGAAACCCAAGGCGAAGTTCAGGAAACGCCAGATTGAGAAGACCTGGCTGCCCACGCATCTCTGGCACGCAAAACGAGCAAGGATGACACCACCCAAGGAGCCTCTGTGGAGGTTTGCTATCCCACTCACACCCAACGAGAAAGTCTACAGGGCGACTCATCGAGCCTCAAGCGCGCAAGGGGCTGTGGTGTGGGATGTGAGCTACATGAGCACCATCGGCTTGTATGGCCACGCCCCGGGCGTTGAGAGGACTCTGAGGTCCCTGGGCCTATCACATGACAGCCTGTGGGATGATAGAGGCAAGAAATGGAGGGAAGGCCAGCGCAAATGGTCAGGCATGCTCAGTAAGCAGGCCGGTGGCGACGCGAGGAGACAGATCGGTCCTGCTACAGTCATATGGAACCCGGTGTCAGTCGACTCCCAAGAACTACCTCTAGGAGTCGCAGAAACCGGTCCCCCAAAGGGTCCCGAAAAGGTCCAAAGGCAGATTTACATACGCCTGCATCCATCATGTTTCCTGGAAGTCTTTCACATTCTTGTTGCCCTGACCAAACGAGAGCAGCCGCGCCTCTACGTGGAAGATCTTCGGTTCGAAATCGGAAGCATCGAGCTCGTTGGGCCAGGATCAACAGAAGCTCTTTCGGGAGTTCTGACTTCCTACTACCACAGCAACGAAAGTTCCAAAGAAGCGCATGCGAAGCAGTTTGAGTCATTGGCCACGACTGGCAATGCTGCAGTGCCCCCGGGTGATGTTGTCCTGGGCTTTGCTGCTCAGGATCCCCGACTACGATACCCTCCACAAACGTCACGGGGCACTGGCTCGTCCGGAGAGCAGGGCGGCGGGGTCTCCAAAGCGCCTCAGGACGCATCAAATGAGGTGCAGCCTACGCCCTTCCTTCTTTTCGACCGCGAAGCCCGATTCAAGGCGTCCTCTTTCCCATCGCAGAAGTCTCTCAATAGGCGCAAAAGCTCAAATCCGCCAGGCAAGCCTCTGGACGTCACTTCTGCGGACCCTCCTTTCCCCGTTGTGCTGTTTAACTCTCGTAGCGCCGCCGCGAAGCACTTTTCGCAAGGTTCTTGGACGCTACTCGCTCCTTACAAGTGTATCTTGCCCATATGGTACAGCTTGGTGCATTATCCAATGTCCACTGGTGGTAACCCCAAGGTCGGAGGATTAGATGAGCTGCGGCAGGTGACCTTCGAGCAGGGGCTGCCATGGTTTCCGGGCGATTTTCCCGGCACGAATGCGGGCGCTGAGTGGGAGATTGAACAGCGGGTAAAGAGAAAAGCAGACTGGGCAAAGAGGCCCAAGTCAAAGAGGGTTGCATGGGAATCGCTAGATCTAGGGGCTGGTCGCAAGGGAGAGATTGGCACCGGCTGGGCTTGCGAGTATGAGAGATTATTCGGACTGCAGCAGACTGAGGAGGATCACCCACCCCAAGACAGCCAAGATGCCGATTCCGGCGCTGCGACTGCGTCAGAGGACGAAGACAAGATGGATGTCGACGACGGAGGAATCGAATCGACGCAGGATGAACAGACAGGAACCGGCGGGGAAAAGCCCACCGTCAAGAAGAGATCACCGAAAGCGCGGGCGCCTCATCCTGTGACGCTTGTCCATCACCTTTCAAAACATGCTTTCAACGCCCTAGCGTCCGCCAAAAACAATGAAGCACCACCGCCGTACTCTATAGTAACTGTCAAACTAACAATCCTCGGCCGCGGCGTGGCCGAGCCTTGCGCGCGCATCTACCGCCTTCCAGCTCGAAAGGAAACACCACTTACCCCCGCTGCCCCACCAGAAGTCCCAGCGACACTGCCTCCTTCACAGAGCGAGGAACTCCCAGCAGACCTTCGCCGCCAGTGGCTCGCCCAGGTCCACAGAGCCAAGAGACACACACCGTCAGAGGGGAAACGCAACCAGCCCCTCAAGTTCCCCGCCGGGGCAGACTTTGAGACGCAGAAGCTCCTGCTCGCTCAAACAATGCTGACCGGCGAGGCCCCTCCCCTGCTGGAGAAGACTCCCGGGGGCAGCGGCGACTACCCTCTTGTGCCTGGCGAGGAGGACCTCATTGGGTACGTGACCAAGGGGGAGTTCTGCTTAGCCCAGGGACAGGCGGTTGCGATCGGGAGCGTCTCTGTTGAAAGGGCACTGGAGGCGTTGCGTACTGGCGGCGGGAAGGAAGGGAGGATATGTGTGGTCAGGAATGCTGGGGAGGAGGTCGGTTGGGTGACCAGGTGGGAATTAGTGTAGGCCGGCTGGGTCAAGACCAAGCTCCTTTGCTAGACATACGAGTATTAATCAACCGAAGCCGGACCTACTTCTGTGTCCATAGAAGAACGATGACCGAAATTGAACGAGTCGACGCCTGAAAATATCGATAATTGGTCCCTTTTCACATTGTTGGTTTGAACTACTTGCAAGTGTGGCAGAGTACACGGGGTCTCAACGTAGACTGGTCAATACCCAGTTGTGGATCTTCCCGCGCACTCTACCTGGTTACCTAGGCACCTAATAAGCACCTTGATAGACTCTGTGTCGCGAATAGACCACTGCACTATTCGAGCAAAATGTGACGCCACACCTGCGTAATTCACGAAGTGCTTATATCGTGACACCCTGGCTAGAGTAAATGTTTTGTTAAAGCTAGCCGTCATGTTTTACTACACCTGAAAAAAAGTTGGTTCAATATGACTCGGTAAACAACAACATTGACGCTGAATGTTCTGGGTCTTGAGTTGAGACCTGGAATTAGATGTGGCTCTGCCAATTTCGGCTTGAAAATTTGACAACGGAGAACTTTGAAAGAACTGATGCTGAGCTTCAAAGCTCGTGCACTCCACAAAGGTTGGGTCAACGGGATTGGGGATCCGTGTGAGCCTATTTATAACCGTTAAGTGGCACTGGGAACCTCGGGGTTTGGCATTGAAGAGAAGTCAGATAATTTTTAACACGAGCTATTTGGCAAGAATGGCAAACGAGATTGAAGACCAAACGACCATATCGAGGACACGAGAGCGATTCTTGAGTCACCATAGATGATCTATAAGATTACACTGGAGAAGGTCACAACCTGATTCGAACACTACGACATTCCTGCTCATGACCTCATGTGAACGGTCCAGTCTGTGGCCCCGCCCGGCATAGCATCGGGAGTGTCAACGCGTCGAGGTTGAAGAACGACAGGCAGGGAAGTTTTGGCCAGGTACTCAGTTGTGTGGGTGGATTCGACGACAGGCTTTGCAATTTTTTCGTATATCTCCCATTTCTTTGCCACAAACGCTTGCTGATCAACATGGGCCAAAATCCACATCAAATGGGATCACTGGCAGTGCCGATGTTGAGCTGCATATGAAGAGGCCTGATGAGTGTTATCGGGGTCTGTAAGTTGGCTATCTACTGTGGTTTGATACATTGGTGTTGTTTTCTTTACGAACCCTGCGACCGTTGCAGGCACTGGAGAATGAAAAGATGGGGGGTTACGCCATTTGCTTCCCCCTTTGTCGAGCCCCTTCAGGGTCAACACTCTCGTAACTCACAAAACTGTAAGTTACTGTCCAGCCCATTCAAATCTCATGTCTCTTAACATGACACAGAACATGCTCGAAGAGGAGATTCATTACTGGATCTGTAGTTCTTGTTTAGTAATGGTGAAAGATGACAATTTCACTGTGATGTACAAATTGTTTGCTCTGTTATCGAGACTTCAGGACACCCAGCTCAATTTTTTTCGTTTCCCAAATTTAAGACTCCACATACCTAGTATGTTCGACGTAATGTATTGTGGTGCTATTAATTTTCTCACTTGGACGGGATGCTGTACAAACGGGGAAGCCATGTTTCTAAATGCCGCACCCCGACGGAGGTGAAGGAGTTGTTACACCCATCAAAGGCCGCATAGCACTTTCTAGAATACTCAAGTGGCAAGCCTAACAATTCCTACGGTCTCTTCTCAGGGGACCCATGAGATCCACATGGCCCCGGTGATTGCGAATCCCAAGTCACCAAGTACTCAGCTGTTCTCGCCCCGAAACGCGTGGTGGGTGGCCGAACTCGGTTAGTTTACCAAAAGGAGGAGGGTGATGAGTTTCTCCACGCCGTAGCAGCAACGCTCTTTTCCCAGGGGACTTATATAGATTATCAACACTACTGAATCTCTCAGGACAACTAAGCCTCATCGATTGTACCGCAGAATTCGGCTGATCTGCGGCCCGCGACCCGTTACTCACCTTGGGTCACGCCGGCGGTAAGATCAACATGCGCACCCAGCCAGAGACCCAGGCCCAGAAGGACGCAACAACCTCTCGATCGGGAAATTCGCCCACCGTGCTAAACACGTCCAAGGCGCCGGCCTGTTGGGCGAGCTAGCGCGCCTCGCCTACCGAACGCCTTCGGCTCCGAGAAGCTGGCATGCGGAAAAGAAGACGCTACGCGGCGACAAATCTCAACAACCACGTGCACGATTCAGATCGACATCCCCGTTCTTGCATGCGAACTCCATGCGACAGGCGGGCCGTGGTGGGGACGATGCCTCCAGAAATCTGGTGGGATCGGTACTTATGCTTAGATGGGTCGAGTTCAGTCGCCGCCGAGAACGTCGACTTTGAACTGAGATATTTTCTAATGGGACACGGGAACCTTGGGAACTTTGGGAAATCGCCGTCTTCCATGAGATGTGGACGAGAGTTCGACTCGATTCCGCAAGAAGCTGTCGTTCTTCCATCTTCCTACAGTGCCCCACGATGCTCCGACGTTGCAGTTAGAGGACTAGGTCGTATTTTAACTAAAGCTATCCACTCCTTCCCAACGCGTCCCACCGGAGCTTGTATCAGGTGCGAGACAAAATTGTTTATCATCTTGGAATTCTTGAAGACTGTCTGACTGCAGAGTGTTTGCACACAGTGAGTGTGTCTGTGGCAGTGCCTGCGACGATGCAACTATAACCCACCATCTCTGAAACCTAGGGCAAATGTATCATTTCCTTGACAGGGCTTAGCGAGAATTTATACCCGAGGCATTACTCGTGTTGTGTGTGTGTGGTATGGTATGGTATGCCTTCGGGCCACAAAACCAAAAATATCGATGATGTGGCCACGCGTTATCAGAATGGAAACGACTGTCTCTGGATTCGTAAGCAGGTTCAGACTCGGTCAACTCTGCAAGAACAAGCTCGGAAGGAGAAAGGGGGAAAAGTCGGGGAGCGTTTGCGTCCAAAGCATAACCCCCCAGACATGCAGAATTCGCCCTTGGGGAATATGGCAAATCGAGCCATGCGCAACATGCGTCCAGTCGTCCGTCCACAAGGCGGCCGGTAGAAGGGGGAGAAGTTTCTCTCACCGTCCCCCGGTGTCACCGTTGCAGTAGCGCTGCAGCTGCCAACAGATCGTGCAGCACCGTACGAGTTAGCGCACGAGCACTCGAGCAGCTGAAAGATGGGTCCCCCACGGCGCCGGGGTGCTCGACACAGAGACACCCTGGCCAACAATAATAGGCGGCGGTGGGTCGCGAAGATGCATGGCCATGTGGCGTGGCTATGTGCGTTAGGCCATGCTCATTCATAGTGGGCTTCACCTCGCCGCGCACCCACTGCCGGCCGCCGCAGCACTGGTACTCGTGGGGACACAGATCAGCAGGAGCGGAGCCCGTTCCGTGTGCGCTTAAGCTTCGACGGCCTCTTCCCGTGAGGAGATTGTCTGTGATTGTCATTGTGTCTGCCGCTGGTGCCAGCTGTTCAGCTGGAGGGTAGGCTCAGAGAGATCGGCCGGGAGTGAGAAGATTTTTTTTTGCTCTTCCCTGCCCCAGGTGTGTGGACGGTCCCGCAGTTGCATGGTGTGTTTCCGAGTCGAGTGTCCCCAGCGCGGCCCCGAGCGGTGGATGTTTCGAAAGTTGCGAAGCGAGCAGGTGAGGTTGGAGATGTGAGGTTCGGTCGAGCTGGCTCGCCCCTGAGGTGGCCTGGAGCCTGGAGCGGTGGCCTGGGGCGGTGGCCCAGGATCTTCCGGGTCAAGGGGCCCTCCCTGTCGCAGCACGAACGCCTACGCTACGCCTACATACGCTTTGGGACTGCTTCCCCACAAACCCTCGGTGGACGTTCTAGAATCTCCACAACAGGGACCCTGGGGTGGATCCGACATTCGACGGACAATTCAACGACCTTTTTTTCTGCTCGTGTCGCGAGGGGATCCTGGAGGGCTGACGGCCCCTTAAAGCCAGGCCATGTACCTGTGCATGCGCTGGTCGCGCATCCAGCAAAAGAACCACAGGACATGGCCGTCCTCTCGATCTCCCGGAATGCGGTGAGGTCAATGGCGATGACATCGCCGCCTCGCCCCCAGCCGGACTCGACGGCCAAGTCAGGCACGGGCAGGAGCTTGGGACAGGCTGTGGATCTATAGCCATCAGGGGCAAATTATATGAATCGACAGCGGGGGCCGATTGACGGTCCGGGGGTGGAACACGAACACCGCTCCATCGCCGGGCGGTTTTCACATAAATATCGTGCCGGGTTCAGCCTCCAGGAGCGTTGGGGACGAGGGAGAGACTTTCAAAACCTCAACAGACCTGACCCTCTTTCCAAACATCTAGACTGTGTCATTTTGCTTTTCGTATTGCGACTCGTGCTGCAGACTGCCACCCTTGCCTGTTTCCACTCCTTAAGTTCTCCATTTCCTATTCCGGACACAAGGCGGTGAGGCTTCGAGCATTCGAGATCCACCGTGACTTTTTTTCGACCTTCGGGATGCCGCCCAAGGGGTCCAAAGAAGGGTCCCATCACCACAAGTTCTTCTCACTACGTGGCAAGAAGAAGGAGAGCCGTGTCAAGAAGGGCCTGTCTGAAGCACTAGGAGCATCCCTGGGAGCCATCGGTCTCAGGCCCGAGGACGAAGGTGAGTCCATCCATACATACATACATAGTACATGAGCGAGCCACCCCTCCGAGCCATCTCAGGCCGGGCCCCAGTTGACACGTTGCCCATCCACATTAATAAAATCAACGCGTCACCTTGCAGTTGCATGAACTGACAACATCTGTCTTCTCCCCCCCCAGAAGCCAGCAGCGTCTCCAGCAAATCCTCCGCCCAAGGCACCCTTCAACACCAGGCATCGCGCGATTCCCTTCAATCCCTTGATATGTCCCTATTCAACCACCTCAAGAGGTCCTCCAAGCAAGACAAGTCAGGCAGCTCCTCCCGCTCCAACTCCGTCGAGCCCTCCAGAGAGATCCCTCGCATCGTCACCACCACCCACGCCCCCTCCATCGTCAACAGGGACCTCCTAAAGCCCAGCATGTCCCGCCCTCAAGCCCAGGACCGCGCAGTCTCTACCACATCTGCCTTCTCCGCCGCCTCGGAATCCACCATCGCCCCCGAGGACAACACCCCGCGGAACAGGAGCAGCATCCTCGACCGGGCAAAGTCGGCCATCAGGAGCCGGTCTGCCTCCCGCAGCCCCTCCGAGTCGCCCGAGGATGTCAGCAGGAAACAGCTGGCCCCGAGGGGCAACCACATCGTGACTGACGCGGTTGCGACCTTCCGGGTCAAGCTGCAGGCCGAGCTCAAGGGCACCGATGAGCAGATCCTGTCGGCCGGCGTGTCGAGCGAGAATCTCTTCACCTTCATCGCCAACGAGCGTCTGAGGAGGATGCCCGCTCGGGGCAGCCGATGGGACAAGATCCTCAAGTGGGCTGAGGACTTTGCCAAGAAGCTGTCTCTCTTTGAGGTGGCCGACGAGAACTTCATTCCTTCTTCCAAGGAGGCCGTCGAGCTGATCCTGGCTTCCATCCAGCTCCTGCTTCTGGTGAGTGCCGACTGTTTGCCCCATCCTTTTTTTTTTTTGTGGTGTGCGCGGACACGGTGTCCGCCAGACCACCCGGAAGGGGATTTGCGCGCCACATGCGAGGTGAAGGGAACCACCCAGCTAACATGTTTGACAGCTTGGCCCGCAGAACGGCGAGGCTCTGGAGAGAGCCTTCGGCATCTACCACGAGTATGGCCTCACCTTCGACTTTTATAAACGTAATATCAGCCTTCTCGTCTCCATCTCGGAGGCCAGGAGGTACCTCAGTCTGTCGCTGGCCGACATGCTTGGGCTTTCGGTTGAGATGACCATTCTCTACCGCAAGAGTGCCCGCTCCATGTCCACCAGCAACAGCGTCACCATCAACTTCAACTTGACGTTCGGCCACCGGATGGAGTCGTTCATCGGCCACAAGGACCGCATCGCCGAGTTGATGTGGACATGGCAGCTCGAGAACTCTGCTGAGATCAGTGGTAAGTGCAGAGTTGCGCGTTGTTGTTGTTGCATTTCATACCAGTTGTTTGGAAGGAGGTGTCAAGTAAATGTGGTTGGTGGTAGGAGGTGGGAAGACGTGTGGTTGCTGAGTCAGCCTCGACGAGACCCTCCTCCAGCCTCACCATGCATGACCCCTGTTCCTTCAATCTTCCATCCGATCTGCATTCTGGGTTCAACCTTTCATCAACCCCCCACCTGTCAACTGTCACTGACAAAATCTCCGCAATAGACATCCAAGTGTCCATCGAGAGCATCCGCCAATGGCTGCTTCCCCAGGATCGCCAGCTTCAGGCCCAGGTGGCTGGCCGCCGTTCCCTTCGCACTCCCCGTGCCGAGTTCACCTGCGAGTGGCTTGACCGGCCGCTGGTTGAGTTCGCTCGCAGCAGAGACAGGGTTTTCACCATCACCGCCGAGGCTGGTGCCGGAAAGACCTTCCTCTTCGGCTGGATTCTGGAGCGTCTCCAGAGGCGCGTTGGCCACCATGAGTACCAGGCAATCTCGGCCTCTGTCGACAGCCAGGTCCCTGCTCAGGCCACCCAGATTGCTCTCGTCAAGACCCTGCTGCTGCAGCTTCTCGAGCAGAACGTCGGAAACGTCGCTCTGTTCCGCTGCCTCGCCAACGTGACCGAGCTCGGTGCCAACACCAGCAGCACCCAGGATGCTGAGGATGCTCTGTGGTACACCCTCGACACTGCCCTTCAGGGCCTCGAGAACGTTGTCCTTGTCATTGACGGCCTGGACTCTCTCGAGGGCGATGAGGAGGAGAAGATCGAGGCCTTCGAGCATCTCCACGAGATCGCCACGAAGAACAAGAACAACGTGCGCGTTATCATTCTGAGCCGTCCTCTCTCCAAGCCCTGGCCCAAGCCCACGCGCCAGATCGCCATGACTCCCCAGCGCACCACTGCTGATGTCAGGCACATGGCTCGTGCTTGGCTCATCCGCCGCAACATTGGCACCAAGCAGGAGATCGAGGACATTTCTGAGCAGATCGCTGTTCGCAGCAAGGGCTCTCTTACCTGGGCCGACCTGTCCCTCCAGATCTTGTCCAAGGCCAAGACTACCACCGAGATCACCACCACTCTCAAGGAGCTACCAAGCACCACCAACGAGATCCTGGCCCGTCATGTGAGCTCAATCTCCTTGACCGGAGACGCTCGCCTGATCATCGCCTGGCTCCTTGCTTCCAAGCGACCCCTCACCACCGTGGAGATCCAGGCTCTGCTTGAGCTGGACATCCAGAAGGGCGTCCACCAGCCTCGGTCCACCGACATCGTCGAGGATATCAAGAAGGCTTGTGGCTCCCTCGTCATTGTCCAGGACAAGACTGTTCGCTTCCGTAACGAGGCTGTTCGCCTGCAGCTCCTGGAGCAGAGCAAGAAGGAGACCAAAGATGGCGAGAATGCCCTTCTCAGCCCCGCCGACGCCCACAAGGACCTGACTGCTCGTCTGCTCCTCTACGTCAAGACTTGCGTCAACCGCAACGTGGACAGCAGCCTGGACACGATCAGCCCTCGTGAGGTCGACAGCCTCTTCAAGAGCCATGCTCTTCTCGAGTACGCTACCCGCAACTGGCTGGATCACTTCAAGCGATCCTCCTACTTTGCCAATGGCCAGATCCAGGCCACATTGGTGACCGGCGAACTCAAGGGCATCTTCCCCAACTCTACTCTCCTCGCCCGCCTCGAGAAGAGATGCTGGGACAACCAGGTGCTTGCAACTACCGCCAACTCCCAGCACGTGCTCGCCCTTACCGTGCGCCGACAGACTCTAGGCGAATCCGCCCAGAGTGTGCTTCAGAGCTCCATCAACGTCGCCCAGTCGTACAAGAAGCTCTCTGCCCCTGCCGAGGCCAGCAAGTACTTCTACCAGGCTGCCAAGATCGGCCAGACTGTTCTTGGTCGTACCAGCGACCTGGCTCTTGCCTGTGCCACCGAGTCCCTGGACATCTCTGCCAAGGACAAGAAGAAGGCTACGGCCCGCGACGAGGCTGTCACTCAGCGCGAGGAGCTTCTCAAGTATGTCATTGAGACCGAGAAGCAGCGTTCTGGCAACAACAGCGCTCTTGCTTCCAAGTACAACAACGAGCTTGCCGAGCTGTACACCAGCATCAAGGAGACCGACAAGGCTGAGGCTGTGTACCGTGACGTCTACAAGACCTCTATTGCGCAGAATGGCCAGTTCTCGGCTGAGGCTACTGTTGCCGCTGAGAAGCTGCAGACCGTCCTCTACAAGAGCGCCAAGCACGAGGAGGTCGTTCAGTACACGCAGCCTATCTTTGAGTCCGCCGAGCGCAACCTGGATATCTTCGATATCCGTCGTGTTGAGATCACTCTGCGCATGGCCGACACCTATGAGCAGAAGAAGGACTACACTCACGCCGAGGAGCTCTACATCTCTCTTTGGCGCGGCCTGACCGAGTACTGCCGTAGCACCTCCCTCTCTACTGCTAAGGCTACCGCGGCATCCATCTCCGAGGCGCACGAGCGCAAGATCCAGATCAGCATTGCCTATGCACGCTTCCTGCGCCGCCAGGGCCGTGAGGCCGAGGCCCAGAACATCCTCCACGGTGTCTGGCTCGACTACCAGACCATGACTGAGCACAAGTCCGAGGCTGTTGTCAAGCAGCTCAACGACGTCGGTGAGGAGCTCAAGTCGATGGGTATCCTGGATACTGCCATCGCCGTCTTCAAGTCCGTGTGGGGCTACTTCAAGGGCTCTGGCCAGCAGAACTCTGCTGCTGCCGTTAGTACCGCTGTCTCTCTCATGGGCGCCGTCCAGGAGAAGTCGGAGAAGAAGGAGGCTGAGGCTGAGAAGGCCAAGGCTGCTGTTGCTGCCAAGGGCGGAGTCCAGATCGATGTCGTACTTGACACCGAGGCTGATTTCGAGGAGAGCGATGACGAAGACGATGAGGCGGATGCTATACTCGATGAGGTGATCAAGACTGCTGTCTCGGCCCCTGCCCCTGCCACGGACGGCAAGCCTACGAACAAGACCAGGGAGGTTGCGGCCGTCGTCACGATTGAGAGCCAGATCCAGACCTGCGAGACGCTGTCAACCTTCTACGTCAGCAAGAAGAAGTGGGGCGAGTGCATTGAGGTTTGCTCTCAGCTGCTCAAGCAGATCTGGCCTGAGCTGGGTACTACTGCCAAGTACAGCTTCCCTAAGGAGCACCGCGCTGAAGCCATCAAGTTCACCCGCCGTCTGGCCCTGGCCTACGCAGAGTCGAACCAGACTGAGTCTGCGGAGAAGATGTACAACGCCATCTTCCAGTGCTCTCTGCGTTCTGGCCTGAAGATCCAGGATGAGTTCGTCACCGAGTCTGCCAACCAGCTGATCGAGTATCACAAGCAGACCCAGCAGTGGTCCAAGGTCCTCGCTGTCTACCAGCAGCTCCTCGAGGGCTACAAGACATCTCTTGGCTCTCGCAACCCTCTCACCATCAAGACGCTGTACATCATGGGTGACCTCTCCATCCAGTACCGCCTGAAGGGTGCCGACCGCTACTACCTGGAGTTGGTCAAGGCCGACAAGAACCCCCAGGGTGTCATCAGCAAGGACACATTGCCAGCTGCCATCGCTCTTTCCAAGATTTACTACGAGCAGAAGCGTTGGACCGAGATTCGCCCTATCTACGCCTCTCTCTGGGTTACCTTCACCAACAAGGCCAAGGAGTACGAGCTGTCTACGGAGCTCGTTCAGACCATCTACAAGAGGTACACGACTGTTCTTGACAGCCACCTGAAGGTGAGCGTCGATGAGGTCCGCAAGATTGCCGTGGAGTACCGCGACACTTGCATCAGGGTCTACGGCCCTCAGGCCGACATCACGCAGTCCGCCTCTTTGGCTCTGGTCGCCATCTCCCGCAAGAGTTCCAACGTGGAGCACCAGCAGGAAGCTGTCAAGATCTGCGAGGAAGTTGTTGCTGAGTCCGAGAAGCGGAAGGCTGCTGAAGCTGGCAAGGAGGGCGGCAAGCCCGTGGACGCGAAGAAGTCGGCCTTCCAGCTCTCTCTGCTCGCATCTGCCAAGCGCCACCTCGCCGGTCTGTACAGCATTCAGACCGGTGCTTCTATTTCCGTCGGTGCCTCCGGAGCTGCTGGCGCCGCTACTGGCACCAAGCCCAGAGGAGTTGTGAGCCCCGAGTCTGCTCAGAAGGCCGAGGCCCTGTGGAAGGAGCAGCTCGAGATCAACAAGAAGGAGAACGGCGTTGCCCACAAGGCTACGTTGGCCAGCTTGGCCTCCCTTGTTGGCGTCTGGGCCCGGTCTGAGAAGCCTGAGGTTCGCAAGCAGGCTCAGGAGAAGCTTGACACGTCCGTCGTCGAGGTTCTCTCCGAGTCCTGCGTTGCTGGCAAGTCTAGCGTCGACTCTACCAAGCTGCACGAGTCTGGTATCACCCTTGCCAAGACTTACCTGTCTTGTGGCTTCTCTGTCCAGGCTTGGGCTCTCCTGAAGCAGCTGCGATTCCACGTTGTCGCCCGTGGCAAGATTGCCGGTTCTGCTTCTATCCAGAAGACCTCAAACGTTGAGCTGACCGACAACATTGATCGCCGCTCCATGGTCTTCATCGCTGCGTTCGAGGAGTCCCTGCGCAGCGCTGAGGCTGCCACTGCCACCGTCACCGCTGACAAGAGGGTCGTCAAGGTCACATTCTCTGACATCATGACCGACCTGCTTACCGAAGGTATCCTGTACGACCGCTACAGCCTGAGCATTGCCAGCAAGGACCTCTCAATTGAGCAGAAGCTGTTTGATGGTGCTCGCCTTTATGTCTTCCTCAAGGCCAACAAGGAGCAGCATGCTGAGCAGCTTGTCGCAGTGGAGGAGTCCCTGTACAAGATCTTTGCCGAGAAGTACGGTGCTTCCCTGAAGACCGAGCAGCTCGTCACCCGCGCGTTCCTCATTGCCATCATCGAGGAGCTTGGTCAGCTTCGTCTTCACGAGGATGACCTTGTCTACATTGCTTGCACTTCGGTCACTGCCAAGGTGCACGCCCTCCTCTTGGTTGACGCCTACGCACAGGCCGTCGACCTGGCCACCGCTTGGTACCAGTTCATTGCCAGCCAGAACGGATTCAAGAATGCCAAGACGATCCCCTTCGCCTTCAAGCTTTCGCTTTACCTGGCTGGCCTTGGAGTCAAGTCGAACAAGGCCGCTGACGCCATCATGCAAAACCGCATGCTGGAGCTGTCCAAGACTATCCTCCGCGAGACTCTTACCGCCTGCAGGAGCATGAACATTGACCTGATCCAGCTGCAGGCCTCTGAGCTGAACAGCCTCGTCCGCCTCATGGGCCAGCAGAAGAACTATGAGGACCTTGAGTGGCTTCTCACCCAGCTGTGGAATTCACGTATTATCCAAGCCTCCTGGTCAGCAACGACGGTCATCGCCGTCGGTCGTCGGCTCGTCGAGGTCCTCTTCGTCCGAGGCAAGCGAGACCGGGCGATTTCCCTCGCCGAGTCCATGGCTTACAACTTGCGTCGGACATGGGGCCTGCTCGACGCGGCCACGGTGGACATGAACAACCTGCTCTCGTCGCTGTGTGTCTCCGACAGGCGGTATGCCGAGGCCCTCGACGTGCACGAGGAGATCCTGCGCGCTCTGCTCGACCTCAACATGTCGGGCGAAGACGATGTCGACGACGCCGCCTCAGAGCTCATGGACTTCGACGAAGAGAACGCCGCGGCGCTCGCTCTTCAGCAGCTCGAGCTCGTCCGCCGAGTCTACGCCCGGAACTCCGGCTGGCCCGAGTCGGATGAGCTGGACATGGCCCAGCTCACCACCGACGTGGTCTCTGAGTTCAGCCACCTCGCCCCCGACGCCTATGCGCCCTTCGGCGATGGCGACTCGTCCAAGTGGAGCAGGAACGCGCCGTCGCCCACCGACACCGTCGGTACCTTTGTCGCCCCCTCCGTCTGGGAGTTCTCCCTGTCTGAAGACGGCAAGCCCGGCCAGCCAGCCGCGCTGCGCAAAAGCCCAAGCCACATGCTCCGGAGCCTGCAGCTGTCGCGCCAAAGGAGCTACGGCGACCTTTCCGAGGCCCGCAAGAGGCTTGGTGATGGCCAGAAAAGCGGCCCAGCCACCGGGAATGCGTTGCTCGCCGCACCTGTTCACTAATTGGGTGCTTGATCTCTGTGACCGCATAGGGCGGGAGGACGAGCCCGGGAGGCCCATGTTTACACACGTCATGACGGCCTGTGACGAACAAGAACGAGTGAAGATGAGAGGGGCTGGTGAAGTGTTGGGGATTTTCCTTGCTGGGTATGCTTGTCACGAGGAGGAAGATATATTCGTGACGATGATGTCGTATGGCGTGGTGCTTGTGGCGCTGGTATTGCTTTGGGTCAGGCTGGTCGATGTGTATTACTAGTTGTGTATCATACGTGTGTGTATTATCAGCGCAATAATGTGTGTAATAAGATCATTTTGAAAGTTCAAGTCACTGTCCCGTCCCAGTCATAGACTTGAGCCGTAACATTACCATGCTGAGGGGAACTATAAATAGCCGCCTCGCTTTCGGCTTCTGGCAGTTGGTCCTGGACTTTCTTTATCGCAAGCACCATCATAATTCATCAACTCAGAATCAGAAGAACGAGACGTCAAAATTCTTGAGAAGCGCAACAACTGGAGCAAGATCTGATAATGGCCGACAACGGAGAGGGAAAGCAGCCGAAGGCACAGGACGTGCCGTGCCAGTGCCCAGACGAACACGCAAGTAAACCTGCTCCAGAGCCAGCTGCTCCAGAGCCACAAGCCCCCGAGACCCAGACTCCCAAACCACCAGCTCCCAAGCCCAAGAAGTACGAGGACCACGACTGGTTCAAGGACCCGCATGTCTAAAAGTCTTGGAACTGCAGCCTGCGCAGTAAATGTATTTTCCCTGCCAACGAACTAGCACTTAACTTGGCCAATTTCTCGGAAGTCGGCTAACTCGCCTTGTTTCGTACAGCACGAGACCCAGCCCTGCATCAACCCAGCACTCCTCTGCGACTGGTGTAAGGACAATGGGTGCCATTCTGGTGGGAAAGGTCTCTCGAAGAAATGGGACAGGGCCAGGAGAGAGGACAGGAAACACAGGCGGCGTCATGGATACGGAGATGATGGGTATGGATCTTTGGGGTTCCCTTTTCCCGGGATTCTGGGGGGGCCATTTCGTTAGGGAGAGAGGGCGATTCTGCAGGTAGACACTCAGGTGTTCTGGTCAACAATGACTGAATCGATATCAAACTGCTGAACCAAGGTCATTATGAAATGCTCTCCTGCCGAGTGGTGCTTCAGTTGAACCATCCATGTAAAAACTGTGACTGCAAGCACCGTTTTGTGTGCAGCTCGAAAAATGTTTCTTGGCTTGCCCATCAACGGCGACAGTCCCAGGCGTTCTTCATGAAAGTTGCCAACGAGCAACCTCGCAAGTGGCCAGTGGCGTATTCAATGATCCAAACAACAAATGGCGGTCAAGAAACTTGTATCCCGGCGTTGAATTGGAACAGCTGGTATGATGTCCCGTGAGTCCTTAACTTTCATGCTTTTCGGAAAGTCTGTTCGGGGATGGCTCATCATAGATAATCACTGACGGCCAGCTTCTCGGGCCTGATGGCCAACGCCAAGGTGGCACGACCTGGCTGTGAGACATCGGGGACCTGTAGACCTATTGGATCGCTGCAGCACATGCTGTATCGCTCACTAGACATGGACTCTGTGGTGTAACAACGTCGACCCCGCTCGGTGTTCTGACTTATTTCAAAAGGCATTCGCACCAACTCCCGGCCTCGGGCAGTTTCAAGGTGTAGTAGCTATCAGCCTCTGCGAACATTGAATAACACCACAACTGGAGAATTGTTCCTCACCGTCGTCATATCCAGGCCTGTGTTAGCACGTTCTGCGTCATGGAGGAGCCAATCACATTTTATTTACGACATCGCCTCGGGACCGCCCGTCCGCCCATATGCACCCAATCCTTGCAAGACGAGGTTGGTATTCTCCTGCCCTGGCAGCCTGTCGATGATTGGATTTTTAACATTTCGAAATAGATATGCCCTTAATTTCAAGCGTGTCCATTGCGGCTTGGATTACAAGACTCGCTGGACCGACCTCACCGAGGTCGCCAACGTCCGGAAAGGCCTCGGCGCCCCCCCTTGCCGAAAGCACTACCTGGACAACACCGACTTTTACACCATGCCGGTAATCGTCGACCACACGACGAAGCAAGTGATAGGCGACTCGTTTGAGATCGCGATCTACCTGGACGAGGCGTACCCCACCTCGCCGAAGCTCTTTCCAGAGGATACAGCTGCTGCTTACCGAGATTTCAACGAAGAAGTGGACACGGTGTTTACCGAATTTTTAGTCCTCGGCGCTCACACGATGCCCCTGAACCCGGAGACGGCCGAGGAGACGAGAGCTGAGTTCTGCAGGCGGGCCTCGAGGCGAGACTGGGAGGAGTTCGCGGTCCGCGGCAGCGAGAGGGCAGCCATGCTCAGCCGCTTCGAGGAGGCGCTTGATGAGCTGTCCAAGACGTATGCTGTGGTGCGTAACGGCCTTGAGGTCTCAGGACCGACCGTGCCCAACTATACAGATTTCATTGTCAGGGGGCTGGCTGTGGATGATCAAAGAGACATTGCCGGAGTGGGACACTGTTCGCACGTGGCAAGGTGGGCTGTGGGGGGAGCTTCATGACACTCTGAGCCAAAAGTACGGGCGGGGTGATTAAAGCTAGGTTGCGGGCTGGATGGATGGATGGTCGGATTTTTTGTAGTGATCAATTGCCAACCTGATGATTCGGTATCATGCGTCCCGTAGTTGCGCGTACACACCATGGGCCATAAACACGACGGCCGAGAAGAAGCCTAGAATCAGCATTTTGGGACTACACCATGTCACTGTTCTGATATTAATCTGATATTAACAGTATAAATGCTAGTACCCTTTTCTGTGATTGTCCTCAGCTTCCTCTCCCAAGTCACAGCAAGATCATCCGCTGAATTTCCAATGAGGGTCTAACGTGGCTATGAGAAGACATCTTGAGGCAAATGTGGTCGACCGTGTCGATCCTGGGACTGCTGACTTTGATATGGTATAGAATTACATGTCTAGAGTCGTTTAAATACTTGTTAGAGTCAGACTGGAGGTGCCACTGGTGGTGCTTTGCGAATGGTTGCCACTCAACAAGCTAAGTGACCCGAGCGGTCACCACGCCTGCGCAGCCCCATGCTACGTTCCAGCGCCGGCGCGCTTTCTGAGCAGCAGACACTTGGAGCATCACCGATGCTAACTCGTCCGTCAATGGCCATCATTGATACCACAGCTTAAACCCCACCACGCGCCGCGTTGGCCCCGTCCGACCCCGTGACCTGCACACGAACATCACCACAGCAACCATAGCCTCGCCCATATAACCCTCCCATCGCACTGCCCCTCGCCGAACACCCAAGTGGGGGTTGGGAATCTGCACGTCGGTAGTGTAGTGGTCTGGAGCGTGCGACTCCAATTCCTTGCAAATTACTGAAATTTGTCCTGGGTTCGAGTTCGCTCCTCCGGCCCACTGCCCTGCGGGAGGGCCGGAGCCTCCGTAGCATACTGACGCACGCAGAAGAGGTTGCCTGCTAGTCTCTATATGAAATTCAGGAGAGTCATGTAGAATGTGCCCCGACATTCGATCCCCTCTCAAGGCGACGCCGTCGCCTTGAGAGGGTGCAGGACTGCCTTTTTTTCCTAGGCTACCTGTGTATTTTTGGTGGCTTCTCAGGGATTATTAGTTGTAGTCTTTCTAAATGAGTACTTGGGGTTTAACTCTGCTACCCTTGAATCTTTTGGCTGAGTTATTGCGCATGAAATGTGCTGAAATATTCTTATAGTGATCGAGATGTGGCTTGGTGCTGCTAAGTGTATAATTTGCAGTGAAGCGCCTTGCCCGTGCCAGTGGTAACCGTGATGGGGATGTCTATCTATAGATTGCAATGAAAATGGCTCCAAATCGCTTTTCCAGCAGCAAGTTTGTACAGTAGATACTTTCAAGCCCAAAACATAGCAGTTTCCCTGGTCTGGGTTGGGTAACCGTGGTAGGAAGTCATTTCAGAGACCCGGCTGGTTGAGTCGACATCAAATGGGTCCTGGTGGACCGGTCGGTTTTCAAGGTGAGTTGGCATCGACGGACTCGGTGACCCATCCATAGCCATCCCTGATCACCACAATTTCAGGACTCATCTTATAGGTAGCTTGGTCACTGACCCTGCGTGCTCATTCACTGAGGAGCATGGTTGACCACCCACGAATCTCCAGATCTCCAATTGAGTTTTGGACATTACCTTACCTTCGTATTGGCCAGGGTAAAAAGTCTGGTTCGGTTGACAGTTGCAGGTAATCATCTGTGATCGACTACTTGTTTCCCTCTTTTTATTGTTATCGCTTTCCACAATTAGGTAATGAAATGGATCGGTAGCCTTGCATGAATGGTAAGGACACCTGGGCAAAGAGTAGTGAGACAACTCCAATCATGATAGATCCGCAATGTATTTTGGTCCGTCCCATGCTTCTATTTACAATTTTGCGTGGCCAGCCTGACCGTCTAGAACCGTCTCCATCTTATCCTTCCAAATCTGAGCCCACGCTGGGTCAATGGCACAAGAGTCGTAGCTGACATTAGCGTCGACAGAGTCATCACTGCCCCATATCCCGACCAAGAACTCGCCATCCCTGGGCCTCACGTTTTGTGCCGTGCTCCTGATGTCGGCTATCAACGCGTCCTCCTCGTCGGCCAGGGACCTGCTCAGATCGATCTGGCCGGGCATAATCCCAGGGTCTGACCTGCCCACCGAACTGACACCGCAGGTTGCCATCGTCGGATTGGCTTGCTTTGGAAGGGTCTTTTGATACAGGAACTCCTTGCGAAGGTGGTCGGGAAGTTTGTTGTTTGCGCGCTGGATCACATCGAGATAGTTCATGGGTACGACTCGCCCAGCCCCCCTAGGCCCCATGTCCTCGAGCATGTCCACGGCCTTGTCGTTCCGTGGCCGTTTCTGGTATCTCGATAGTTGCCTCTGGGCAGATCGCACCAACAGCCTGATCCGCCCGTCGAGGTCGAGGTCAGAAGAGAGGGAAGGCAGGACAACGCCGTCGGAGAATGCGAGCATCAGGCTGTCGGGATTCGCGGTGTGGCTGAAGAACGGGCGCGGGTTGATGGGGAAAGAGCCGATGAAGGCACGGCGCTCGTGCAGGGGCACGTCGGGGAAGCGCTTCTCGTAGATCTCCATCATCACGATACCCGCCAGGACGAAGCTGCCGGCCCCGATGCTGCACCCGACCTGCCGGCAGACGCGGTGCAGCCTGCGGGTTCCCTCCCTGCCGATGTGGGCCCTCACGGCCCCGGCGTTCAACGGCGGCGCCCTGCTGTAATCAAAGACCTTATCGAACATCCTCACTTCCGGCGCAGCGGATTTTATGGGCGCGTTTGGGTAGCGAAGCGCGTTCTGGAACGCCAGCGGCAGCGGCTTCTGCGCGTGGCGGAGAACAAGAGTGATGGCCCAGAACCACCGCTGCCGCGCGCGAGAATCGGCGACTGACGCGTAGAGGTCCTCCTGCGAGGGCGGGAGCCGCTCACGCAGCGTCGAGATGAGGGGCATGACCATGGACTGGAGGTCGTCGGTCCTCTTGTTGAGGAGATGCTTCAAGTCGCTGGTCCAGTTCCCATTCGTGAGGCCGTCGGAGATCTGGTGGGCGATGACAAACAGGAAGCGGAGTGACCAAGTGGATGGTCCAGATCTCTCGAGGGGCAGCACCATGACCTTGACGAGTGATTGCCGTGCGTCGAAGGTCCGGGCCACATTCTGCGCGTGGAAGTATAGCTGGGCTTCGTCTACTGACGAGTAGTGGTCGTCCAGAAAGACGACAGGGTCCTGCGCCGAGTTTATTGCGCTCTCATAGCCTGTGGGACTTGCTATGCAAAAGAAGCGACCGTTCTTCTGCACGGCATCGTCATCCATATAATCTGCGTCCCGTTGCGGTGGCACACAGCAGGGCGTGTCTAAGAAGCAGGTTGGTCCATGCTAGGAGGATATGTCGCCTCAGCTGCGTTTTTGACTTTGTTGTCTTGACCTCGAAGGACATGGCCAAGTTGATGTCGGCTCTTCCCTCGTGATAGGTACCATCGTTGTCAAAGCCCGTCTCCACTACGCCGAGTGGGCGATAGAAAACGGGGGTGCCGTTGCGTTGAGCCTCGCGCCAGTTGTGATAACCCGACGCATAGTGCTGAAGCCATTCCATTAACTCCATAAAAATAATTCTTTTTAAATTTATATTATTTAATATTATAATAGCTTATTATTATTATTATTATTATTATATATAATATAATTAATATTTTAAATAAAAGAAATTAAAAGAAATATATTAAAACTAAAACATTTTAAATTTAAATTAAATTAAATTAGCATTATTTAAAATTTAAAACAGTTTTTTAATAATTAAAAATAAAAACTTTAATATATATATATATATATTATATTTTATTTTTTTTATATTTTTTACTTTTAATTATTTATTTTTATTTTAATTATTTATTTATTATATTAATTATTTATTTATTATATTAAAAATATTTCTTATTTATTTTATTATTATTATATTCTTTTATATTACTTTTAAAATTAAATTAAGTTTTTAAAATTTGCTTTTTTATTTATTATTATTATTAATAATTTTAAAACTTTAACTTTACTTTTAATATATCTAATATATTATATATTATAATTAATTTACTATTTTTAATAAATTTAAATCTTTTTTTATTTATTATTTATTAACGTGGTTTACCAGTAAGCGGACCATATCACTGAACGGACCACTTTTGCTATTTCCGCCAACTTCAGCCAACACCAGCACGCGCCCAGGGCCAAATAATTAATAAAAGTTAGCACTAACTGGTGCCAACTGGTCTAAATTGCTTATTTTTAATTTATTTTATTAATTTAAAGGGGTTGGCATATGTGCAGAGGGGATAGCAATTATAAGGTTTTAGTGGGACTACCTTTTCTTAGTGCCAGTTGTGTCTCTAATTTTCGCATCAATTTTACACTAACCACCCTATTTAAATATTTAACATATTAAAAACCAACAACAATAGCATATATCTTATATTACAAAAGGGCAAAATACTCTTAGCTATCTAAGCTATTTAGAAATTTAAAAAAAAACGATGCAAAACCCTTAAGTTTATATAAAGCTGCTAAAACCTTTAACGTTTTTTAAACTACACTACGCAGCAGAATAATGCAACAACGCCCTTATAAAGAATCACGTGTTAACACCTATAAACTTAACGCAATTAAAAAGCAAACGGTTATTTAATATATTATTAATTAAAATGCATATAAATTTCCCTTATAACT
>LJJS01000715.1:737-11720 GCA_001447215.1 Diaporthe aspalathi
GGCGAGCCTCTGGCAGAACCTGTGGGCGACGGGGTCGAGCCCGGCGCAGAAGGCGAGCACGGACAGGCAGATGTTGCCCTGCTTGAGGTCGCTTGACCAGTCGCTCCTCGGGAAGTTGTGCATCTGCTTCTGCGACACCGCGTGCAGGATCACCGTGCAGGACGTGTAGGACTGGAAGCTGGGGTTCTTGTCAGCATCCCCAGGGTGTCCTCTTTTCTTGTCAGTGCCGCCGCGTTGTCTTACATGACAAGCCAGCATCGCTTGGACAGGGTGCCTCTCTGCAGCAACAGGTTCAGTATCGTCGCAGAGTGCTTGGCGGCAGCGAACCCGTCCTCTGACCTCTCCATCAGCAGCCTCCTGTCCGGGCGCGAGACGTTGCGCTCTTCGCCTTGTGGCCCGCACGTCTCCATGCACTGGAAAACAGTCCTTCGGTGAAGGAGCATTATGGCCCCGAGATAAAGGAGGTGGGTATGGCAGATAGACACCCACACCGAGTCTGGGAGGCGGTCCCCCTGCTCGACGAGGTTGGCGAGTTGCAAGGGTACCGGGAGCAGATTATACCAGTCCTGGAGCTCCGCCATCATCGAGTGGATTGAAAAGGTAGATTGCTCCTTGAAGGTCATCTGCATCTGGAGGATCCGGGCCTTGACCACTACCCAGATGTTAACGAGTCTTGTCCATTAACGAGTCTTGTCCATTAACAAGGAGAGTGGGCCATAACCGTAGCAGCATTGACATCAGCAGACACAGTCAGCGGTTCGAGGGTTACCGGCAACGGGCAGCACACCTACTCGATATCTTTGTCATTTCGGCCTGCACCACTGACATAGTTAGTCCTTTTAGAAAGACCTTTTTCTATGATACACGGCTGGGCGAAAGCTCACCTTCATGAAGATCTGATGGGTTCTCCGCATTAAAGCAAGAAAGCTGCATATCGAATCAGCCGGCCTAAACGAGATAGGCACATGCATCATCCGTGCGGGGCCGTTGCTTACCGGAAGCTTGCCAGACCAAATATCGTTACCCGAGATATAACCCAAAGTAGATGAAAGCCAGCTTCGCACATTAGACTCCGGCGATGACAGGACCAGGGACGATCAACGAGACAAGTGAACCCACCAGGAGAAGAACATCAAAGTGCGCCAGGCTGTCTTGCAAGCGGCGAGCTCTGGGATCTGGTGGGCCGTTTGAAAAGACCAGCCGACGCCGTGCATTCTCGCCATGCTTAGTCCAATTTCTATTAATTCATCAGTAACACAAGTCAGGGCTTGCCTGATCCCCAGGGGGTGTGGGGCGGCAAGAGCGAAAAAGCCTTACCCACATAGGTGATGGCTGTGGTCGCCTTCGTCATGATGTTGAACATGGCCAGCAGCGCGCTGATCTTGATGGCATCGAGCGGGCTCTGCTCGATGACGGCCTCGAAGTTGTAGCGCGATATCTCGTACAAGCGCCTGTCCAGGCCGCCGCCGACGCCCTCATTCATATATTGCGCCCCGACGGCCGCGATGGCCGCCACGCAGGCCACATCGGCACTCAGCGAATCGGTGGGGTCCTGCGCCCGGGCGGGGTCGTAGACGCGATCGCAGAGTGCCATGGCCTCGGGCCTGGGGAAGACGTGGAACAGCGGCCCGCTGGAGTCGTAGAACAGGGCGGCCGACTTGGTGACGACGTCGGGCTCCGGGAGCCCAAAGCTGGCAGCGCCGCCATGAGGCGGCCCGTCCTGAATACTGGTCGGTCGGGGGCCCGCTTCATCGCCGTCGGTGCCGTCGCGCGAGTTCAGGGACGAGCTGTATGCTTGGCTCTGGGCGTTGGAGCTCGGGGTGCTCGCGCTGAAGCCGCCGGAAGACCTCAGACTCTGAACTGCATGGTGCAACTCCTCGGGTGACTGTGTATGGAGTGTGGACAAGAAGTCTTCGAGGGCTTCGAGGCGGGCCCTCATAGCCTCGTCTCGTTGTCTCTGCTCCTCCTTGGAGTACGAGCATGCCAACTTCTTGACAGTGCATCGCTGGCACACCGGATGTGCACCGTCACACTAAACGGCCCCAGTTGACTGCGTCAGAACTGACTGGTAACCAATAACAAGGTAAACTGATTGTTTGACGCAGTGGGGCAAAAGCGGCCAATAAGGTTCTTGGTCATCGACGACGACGTCGCCGTCGTCGACGACCGCCTTACTCACCTTGGCTTTAGCCTTTCTACAGCGGTCACACGCCTGAGAGACATGGTTGTGGTTTCGCTTTGGTTGGCTTGGATGTCCGGGGTTCGCGCCCGAGGCTCCCTCTCCTGGGCTGCCCGGGGCCGGCTGCAGCGCTCTGTACTTGCGGAACATGTTTGGAGCCGGTCCTCCACGGTCGCGCCTTCAAACGATATGGCAGCAGATGCGCGTACACGTGGCCGACGATACGATTCAGGGAGAAATCGAGAGGGCTTGACGGCCCACGAAGAAGCTGCTGCGTCTCGACCAACATTGAACTTAGTTGCCCTCGGTGTGGGGTAAAGTTGGAACACAGACGCGAACAGAAGCCGAGACAAAGACGCAAGCGCACACAGGCGTTTCCATTTCCCGTCAGGCTTGGCCATTGTCCTCCAAATGCGCGCTCCTTCTGGCAAGACAGCGCGCCCCAAGCCCAAGGTTTGCCTATTGACTTAGAATTCGTACCAGAAGGCCTATGCAGCAGCGCAGCATCTCGGTCTCGCTCTCACCGTACAGATGAAAGCGGGTAGTGCAGCGCTAGTGACTAAGCACCCGCCTTGACAGCGCCATATTTTATCATTCATAAAACTTTAAATACAATTGATTACTCTAGTTTTGAAATACTTTTTTTCCCATAAAGGACTTTAAGCAATAAGCATTAAAAAGGAGCAGAAGTACGTTGTTGGTAGGAATTGTGCTAAAACTGGGCTGGCATGGTCAAGCAGGACTCAGACTCCCCGGATGGTCCGGCAAGGCGAGTACGGGATACCCCCTCTACGAATATAACATTCGTCTTCATCATTCTACCACCGCTGTCGGACCAAGTTTCGTCACCAGCCCCGGCCTCCCGGCAAAGCCATCTCATTGGTGAGCACGACCCGGAGGTTGCTCCGAGCAATTTAGCGAGTGGCCCTGCTCCACAGACCGCCCCACTTCCCCGACCTTCCAGCGTTTGGGTCCAGCCTCGGGTCATTCTGGCGCCCTGAACCTCCCTCACTCAACTCCCACGCCTGGCCCCTCCAGGCCCACAAAGTCCAGCCAATCGACTTATATACTATGTATAACTCAAGCTAACTCAAGGTGAGCTTTATGATCATAATAAGATAATGACATTAATTATTTATCTTCGCACAATTATCTTTATTTCTTCTATTAGCCACTAAGATGTATGCAGGAGTCCTAGTCTTCCTAGTCTTCCCCAGACTCGCCTCAGAATGTGTACATCTGTTCTAATGTCTCCTTGGTGATCCACTCTTGATTCTCGGGGACGTACACTCTGCCAACCAGCACGACCGCAACCACCAGTAAAAGCAACTGCAAGCCCCCCGTGACCCCCAGGATCACCGCGAACGCAACCGGCTCCTGCAGCTCCAGCCGCACCCCCTGCGCCGGGGGCCGCCCCGGCACCGCCATGCGCGGGTTCGTCGACGCAGCAGCAGCCACGACGCCGATCGCGTACCGCGCGAGCTGGTCCGCCATGCCGGGCGCGCTGTTGTTGAAGGGCGTGCCGAACGGGAGCTCCCAGTTGAAGCTGCGGCTGAGCGGCGCGCCCGGGTCGGCGGACGTGAGCCCGTTGAGCGCGATGGCCTGGGCCGCGGCCGCCGCCAGCATGGGCGCGAGCGTGAGGGCGTCCAGGTCCGAGGCGGGCGGCGGGTCCGACGACACCGTCACGTTGCACTCGTAGTAGAAGAAGAAGCTGTCGCGGTTGTCGAAGGACCCCGCCGCCGCCTCGCCGCTCTTGGGCTCCAGCACGTGCACGGTGCTGCAGCCCGGCCCGCAGTCGCCCGTGCCGCACCCGACCCGCGACCCGCACACGTCCGTCCGGAGCTGCCGCAGGATCGGCACCGTGCCGTACGTGTTGGACTCGAGGCCCGCGGCGACCGAGTCGAACGTGAAGTCCCTCCCGCTCGTCTGGTTGACGATGACTCGGGACTGCGCCGTGTCTATGGTTGTGTTGTACTCGGGCGTTGCACACACGGCAGACGACGATACTTTTCGATCGGAGTAGACCGCCAGGTAGCTCGTTCCAGCCGAGACCGCTTCTGCCGCCGAGTTGAGGTAGTGGTACTCCCAGTGGTCGTCGGCTTTCCAAAACACGGCAGGGAATTTGGCCAGGGGCTGTCCGGCCAACGGCACATGCGGGAGGGCTGAGTAGTTATAGCTGCTTCCGACATCTCCCAGTATGCTTGCTCCCAAATTCTGTAGGGTGGAGTCCAAATCGAAACGACGATCGCTTGCGAAGCGTCCTGTGCCCCGCGCGAAGTTGCTCATGTCGGGAACAAAAACTTGGCCCTGAGCTGACAGGTACACATCGTCAAAATGAGGCTCAGCCTGGAATGTCAAGCTGATGACAGCTATAGCTGCTTGCATTCCCTGGACATGCGCATCTTTCAGTATCTCAACGGCGGATTCCCTAGTTTGCGAGGTGGTATCTTACGATATTCAACAGAAGCCAGATGAAACAGACCGTCTTGGTTACGCTGGAGGATGACCGCCAGATCAACTTGGTAACATTGACCAAACTGTCACTATGCAAATTGAGGACAACCTGAAGGTCATTTCAAAGTTAGTCACTGAAAATATCAAAAGAGAGTCGGCGAGTGTCGTTTACCTCGGAAAGGTCCCTTTTCTTCAGACTGAGGAACCACCATCGCATGTGCTTCGCCACATCCTTGAGAGCGCTAGCAATGTTGAGACCCAGAACCAAACTCATCGCGACAATGATGGACTCGAAGATGGACTTGTCATTGTCACTCAGAACCCTTCCCTGGTATAAATGCACAGCAAGGGCAAATCCCATTAATAACAGAGCTGTGATCAGCCATCTGGCCAGGCCAGACACCACGAAGCCCACAGATTTTTTGCCATCTGCTCCTATCGGGGTCCCGGCTAGGGGTCGGTATTCAGGCTGGGGGACTTTTGCGTTTATTAGCAGATGTGAGGCAGCACTCTCATTTTTTGAATACACTCATACCGCTTGCTCGCGTATACCCACGTCCGGACTCTTTGACTGGTGCTAGCCTGGATCCAAAATAAGAGTCTGGAGAAGCGATTGCATTCGGATCCTCCCTGAAGTGACTGGCCTCCATGGATAAGACGGCTTTGACCCGAGCATGGAAGGCTCTTCGTCTTGACTGCAATGAGGATGGAATTCAAGCATCTATCCGAGTTCAGCTCTTCGGCTCCAAGCTGGGCATGCTTTCAAATTATACCAGCTGCTAACACACCACTTCAAACACACCCCTGACAAATAGCTGCCCCCGTGGCAATCGCGAGCCAATGGATTGGCGCGGTGGGAAATCCTTCCGTGGCGACATTAGGATTGGCATGAGGCTGCAACGGACTTCATAGGTTGAACCCCTGTCAAGATGCTGATGTTTTGCCCATCCTCACACGTGGAGGCCGGCGCTCAGGCGCTGAAGAGAACACTCAGCTGGTGACCCCATGCGAGCACACAACAGCCGCAGCATGGCTGGTAACATCCATGGGTGGAAGTTGGAAATACAAGCAAGCCGGATCTCGGTGTGGTTCATCGGCAAATTAATTACTTTATACTATTGAAATGAGCCAAAAAGCAATACCAAAGAAACATCAGAGGTTAATTGCAATAGTAAACAATTTGCGACTTGTACCTAGAATTATTAGTTCCAGCATATTCACTGCTGCCTACTAGCATCAACTTCGCGGCTTGGCGCTGTGGACCTCACGTTCACATGTAATGGGCAAGGGAAGATAGCCTGCCCGAAGGATTGTGGCTTACTTGCTGCCCTCATCGAAACAAGATACGAGTGCCCAACCTCCACACTAAGCTCTGCGTCTGTTCAAGACAACGTCAGCTATCGAGATACAACCATGGCTGCAACACCTGAAATTGGCAGCCACACCGACAATGCGCCTGCGGCCATTATCGCCAGCTTCCCCCTAGATGGATCGACAGACATTTTCCTCGACTTCGCCTCGAAGGATGGCCTGCCCTTTGGCGTGACGTCCATGAAGAGTGTGGGCCCCTTCAAATAAGCGGAAATTATCAAACTCAACTAACTACCTTTCATGTAGCTCGCCTTGCCCTGAACCTAAAGGGCCACATCTATACCACCCGTTTCCTCCTATACCCTCAAATCAGCCCCATCCTCTCGTCCCCACCGCTCCTTCTCCCTCCCAGCCCTTGTCCCCCATCCATCGCTCCATACACCTTGCCCACGGCACGCATCGCCGGAACCTGGGTCAATGATTCGCTCTCCATTGCTCGCGCCCTCGAGGCTGCCTATCCAGATGGGCCCTCTTTGCGGCTTGGGTCACAGGCGGGCTTAGTAGAAACTGTGGAGTCCTTGGTTATTAAGATCGCAACCCCGCTGGTGCCATTTTTCTTGCCCGCGCTGTGCAGGAGACTGCTACCGGGCCCGAGTGCCGAGTATATCAGGCGCACTCGGGAACCGGTGCTGGGAAAAGTGGAAGACCTGGAGGAGAAAGCAAGACGGGACAGTGAGGAGATGTGGGAGGCAGCGGAAGGTCCGGGGCGGGAGCTGGCGGGACTGGTGAGGCGTGGATGGGAAGGGGCAAAGGGGGAGGGGCCATTCTTCGAGGGCGATGTTCCTGGATATGCGGATTTGGTTGTGGTGGGGTTTCTCTGGAGTACAAGGCGGCATGGGGAGGAGTACTTTGATCGCATTGTGGAATGGGATCGGGAGGTGTTCCACGGGCTGTGGGTAGCATGCGAGGTATGGAGGGAGAAGGTGGATTAAGACGGAGAAAACAACTTGATACGTCCTCAACTGCCACGACAATTACTGAATAGAATCATGCAGCTAATCATGAGCTAACCCCTACAATTAACTACCCAGTGCACTTGGCGACCTACATGCATCATCAAACCACCAAATTCGAGCGCGGGAATATTGGTAACAAAGCTTGTGATCAAGAAGAAATTGGTGTGTGGGACACACCACACGACCTACGCATTCAAGCTCTGTTTCTGGCATCTCCTACACATCCTTGCGATGTCGTCGTGCCCATTCTCCAATGCCAGATCAATCGGTGTTCGCCCTTGAGAATCCTGGACACGGGGATCAGCGTGAAAGTCCAGTAAAGCCCGGACTGCCTTCCTGCAACCCTTCTCAGCCGCTACACACAATGGAGTTTGTCCCTGGCCGCACCTAGCCTCGCTGTTTGCACCGCGTAGGAGCAATTTGCGAACCATATCATCGAGATCTAACAGTGCCGCGACCCAAAGTGCTGTCCGCCCATGATAGGAATCGGCGGCCTCCGTGTTGGCACCGAAACTCAAGAGCAGGTCGACGAGGTCGATGTAGTCCCTCGATACTGCCATGCACAAGAGAGTCGACCCTCGGCTATCTCTCGCTTCGACGTCAGCACCGTGCTGAAGCAGGAGTTGAGCAATTCCAAGGAGTTTCGCGGTCGTCCCATGTTCGTGCTCAACCTCAACCTCGAGCGAGCCTTCAGTGCACTGCCCTTGAAATGCAGCAATTTCGTCAAAGATCCACTTAGACTCGTTTCCCAGTCTGATAGTAGCCGCGACCCGCGTTCTCTTGGGCTCCTGATTCACACAATCTGTGTCGGACCTGATGCTTGCTCCGTGAAGCCTCAGCATTTCTATGCCGTGTGTGTCCCACGGGAATTCCGTGCCCTTACTCAAGACCCGTGGCGAACCAGGGATCCTCCAAATTGTTTCGTGTGAATCCCGATCCAATAATGCCAGGAGTGGCGTCGTACCGTGCAAATCCTTGTGATGGGCCAAGGAGCCGTGGGTAGGGCGTAACACGACGGGGGGGCACTCGATCCTGTCTCATGGCCCCGGCCAACGTTGCTGTCGTTTCTTCGTTGCCTTTGAGGACTCCGCCCGGGTCGCCCTTGTCCGGGTCGTTTAGCTGGAAGTCATTGCTGAGAAGCAACCGAACGGCTTCCTCGTGTTTCTTGTTGACTGCAGCACGTAATGGGGTTAAGTCATGTTGGTAGTCGTCGGGCTCATGTCGGAACCAGGGCTCCCCGTGCATATTCCTCCGGGCGCCTTTGCCAAGCAACATCTTCATCATGGTAAGATCGCCATACTCCGATGCTCTGACGAGTGCTTGACCGAGGATTTCACCGTCTCTGTCAGAGCAGACGTCAAGAAGCTCTTTTAGGACTTCATGTTGGTTGTATTTCGTCCACACAGCTCTCTTGATCAATCTCAAAACCTCTCCATGATCGGTCCTGTCGTCCTGGACGATGGCCGAAACGATAGATGTCGACTTCGCCCTCATAGCCGATTCCAGAGGTGTGCCACTGACTCCGACATGATTAACGTCAATTCTTTCTTGCTGAAGAAGCGTCTTGACCATGCAGCCATTCTCTTGGATGACAGCTATGTTGAGTGGGGAGTTCCCCCTCCAATCCTTTCCGTTCACGTCCACGTCGTCGTGCTGAAGAAGCAGTCTGATTACCTCTTCCCCCTCGGGATGGCTTTCAAGCTTGAGAACCGCGGCAGCAAGGTGCAGGGCCGTCCCTCCTGTGTGCTTGACTTGCACGCGTACGCCATTGCTCCGATACTCTAGCAGTAGTCTTACCACCGATGCACATCCTTTCGCTACTGCGATGTTAAATGGCGTGTCTGGCCCGTAAACTTCGCGGTCTAGATCGGGGATCACGAAATTGTTGTAGTATTTGCTGGCTTGTAGCATGTCCCTGACAATCGCCCCATCTCCTGGGAGGTTAACGTCGACCTTCGGGTGCTGTAGAAGAACACGAACGACGGATTCAAGGCCCCTGTTCGCAGCAAGATGTAGTGGTCCACCTTGATATATGTTGGACAAGCGGTTGATCTCCAGGTCTGCGTAAGGCATGAATGCCTGGATCGCGCTCAAGGGTCCCTGCCTTTCGATCAGGTAATGTAGCGGCCATGTAAGGGTATGATGCCAAAGTCCTTGACTCGAGTTTGGGGCCTGAACCTGGCCCGTTCCACGCCCACTCGTAAGCAGGCGAATCAGTACGGGTGTCTCCTTTGCTTGAACAGCCCAGGTAAACACACTGCCGGGTAAGTCTCTCATCGAGTCCAGAAATCGCGCCTTATCCCAAACTGGGAGCTTGTAGATGCTCCGGTCCGGAACCTCGCCGAACATTAAGGCCCAAATCGTATTCTGCACGGCCTCCTCGAATGGTATTTCATAGTTGGGCGACAGGACACGGCTATCCTTGAAATCTGACGATATTCCAAGTAGAGCATATATGATATCGCGCGGGTTTCTCGACTCACTCCTGGCAAATTTATTGAGTAGTGTTTCGAGATTGCGACTCTCATTCCACCAGGATGTCATTGAACGCAAAGGACCCGGCATTACGTCCAGGACAGCCTGCACACGAGGATCAACTTCTTCCTGCATGAGCTGTGGCAGCATGGTAAAGGTTCGAGTCGAGACGGCGTTCAGGCCGCATTTGACCGTGGCTCTTTTGGCACTGGCGGCTTCCTGCATGAATCCTAAGTCAATGAAGTCATTAATTGACACCAAGATACTCACCTGAATGACCCAAACACGCCTGAACCACGGCCGCCGCAGCAGGTGCCACAGTGCTGAAAGTCGTCGATTTTCATATTCAGTTCCAAATCCCGCATCAAACCGAAGCCGTTGTTTCTCCTTCTCGTCCCACAGCCTCCTCCAAACCTCGAATGTTGTTGATCGTGTTCGCAGCTTCCCCGCAGCCTTGTCCAAGTCCCGCGCGCACTCGAACAAGATATCCACGTTGACGTCATTCTCGCCCAGGCAAATGATGACCTCGTCAGCGTGCTCATAGACAAGCCGCATCTGGCTAACCTGGTGTCCTTTCTCCTTGTGGTTGTCCTGGTCTATACAAATGGCATCAACCCAAAGGATGAGGTCCTCATCCATCTGTCTGAGAGTCTCCAACTCTTTGAACAAGTTGCGTGTCAGAAAGGCTCTCTTCCCGTTGATGAGGATCTCTTGCTTGTCGGACTCGTCGCCCCAGACATAGGATAGGGCCTTGTACGGAATGATTTCATCCGGGTCCAGGGATGCTTCGAAAAGCTCGCAGCGAACTGGATCCGTGTAGTAGCCCCTACAGAGCCGCGCGAGTCGTATGGCGGGTTTCGACAGGTCTATTGAGTTGTATCGGAAAGCGTCCATGGCGGGCTGCGGAGCCTCCGGCGCATCAGGTTCAAGTTGTGGTTTTTGGTGAGATTCACGCGCTTGAACCACGCCGATGCTGAAGCAAACTTGTAGTTACTCAGCATAAATTCCCGAGATAAGGTTGGGGAACATTTGCGCATCAACCGAAACGCGGGCATAACTTGGTTTCGACCCTGCCCAGGTACCCATGACAGCGCATCATGCAGCAAGTCAGCACTAACCTCATTAAGCACAGACAAGGATAAATCAAGCTTACAAGGAATACTCTTAATTATACTTTAATTAATATATAAAAGAAGTTTATTAATCAAAGGAAGCTCTTTTATTAAAGAATTATGACTTTATAAAAGGAGTAATAAATATATATATTAGATTATATAGCTGTAAAGTAATTAGAATTATAAGGGTAGAATGTAGGTAAGCTATGTTAGCCCTTAACGTCCCCGGCCCACTTCCGGCCCCCCCTTTAATTCAGCCCCCTTTTAAAGCTATTACTACTTTTCATTTTAATACTTAACTACTTAATACTTTAATTTCTAATAGCTTTAAATTTAAAGTTAATAATATAATAAAAGGCAGCTTTTTAAACAATAGCTTAATAATTTTGTTAGAAGGTCACGTGGTCGATAAGGGGAATAGATAAGAGATAAG
>LJJS01000059.1:0-12655 GCA_001447215.1 Diaporthe aspalathi
GCGGAGGGGTTCTGGGAGGGCGTGAGGGCGGACGAGGAGGCGCTGGGGAGGGCGCGGGAGGGCGCTGTTGCTGCTGCTGCTGCTGCTCCTGCTGCTGCTGCTGCTGTGGTGGACGGGCGCGGTGACGACGGTGGCCAGGCGGGAGAGGAGGAGAGCGGGCCCGGGGCGGAGGCGCAGGCGCGGGCGCAGGCTATGCTGGGCGGTGTTGGGCCGCTGGAGCGGCAGGCCGACGTGGAGGCGGGCTATGGCCGCGTGGTCGAGACGCTGGGGCGGCTCAGGAGGGAGATGCCCGCCACCGTGGCCAAGATGGAGAGGGCGAGGGTCGCTGGCGAGTACGTCGTCACGGAGAGGTGAACATGTCTTTTTCTCGGGGGGTGTGGGAGATTGATACTGTCAAGCATGTTTGGTGTTCCTGGCGTTCACGGGAGTGGCCGGCTCTGGGTGGGAAGCCCTCAGGTTCCTCGGCCGGTATGATACCAAAGGGGGTGGTTTGATCATCAACACTTATTGAGCTGCTGAAGCTCATATTCTGCTGGGTTGGTATGTTACTACGACTTAAACAACAGAGCATATTTTTTTCACGGCTCATTGCAAGGCCTGCTCACGCTGATTTGCTGCGTCACTGGCTTTAGGAGAGACATGGTGCACTGCGGGTGCACTGCGTACAGACAGTTTTCGACAAGTTTCAAGTTGATATGGTCTTGTAGTTTTGCGCAATAATAAACGCAGGCACTACTTTACTTTATGCCCTATCTGTGCACTCCTTTTCCCGTGCTTCTTCTACCTATGCGCTTCCTCATATTTAACAAACCCAACATCGATTATGTGTACGACTCGCAGCTCCCCAACCCCAGCCACCGCCGCCGCCACCCTGGCAGACTATAACACGTGCTGCTCTATGCAGCCTGGGGGGCAGGGGCGTCAGCCTTGGCGCCCTCCTCGGCAGCTGCCGGGGGCTGCGCCTGGCTGTCTGCTACCGGGGCCTGGGGGTTCTCCTGGTTCGTCTGGATGGTGGTTGCGGGGGCGGCGCCGTCGGCCTTCTTCTCCCACTTTGCGGGCCGGGCGTACTGAGGGTCGGTCCACGGGCCGATGTCGCTGAACATGCAGCCGCCGGGGCACTCGCAGGTGCCGCCGAAGGCCTTGGGGAGGGCCTCGGGGGAGACGTGCTGCAGCAGCTCCTTCTGGTAGCCGCTCCCGAGGATGTGGATCTTCTGCACGGTGACGGGGTCGATCCAGCCCTTGATGGCGCCCCAGATGGTGGAGAAGCCCCAGGGCGCGTTGATGACGAACAGCTTGCCGAGGCGCTCCGGATAGTAGTTCTGCGACATGTTGGAGGCCGACTTGAGGTAGCCGTAGACGGAGGGTGCCTTGCCGAGGCCGACGCCCTTGAGGTCCATGATGGTGCAGCACGTCTCGAGCAGGTGGCCGGACTTGCGGGAGCAGGCGGGCAGGCGAGGGTCGGCGACGCGCTCGTACTCGACGGCCAGGTTGGTCAGCATGCGCTCCGAGGTGGTGATCTTGTTCATGGCGGCGATGTCGACCTTGCCGAGCTGCTCGATGTAGATTGGGCGGCCGTCCTGGGAGAAGAACGCCATGTCAGTATATGTCCAGCCGTGCCTGTCCCTGTGGGAGCAGGCTTCGCCACGAGATATAACATATAACATACGTTGTCGGTCTTGTGGTAGTATTGAGGATAGTACTGGAATATTTGCTCCTTCTCTGGGTACTCCCAGTTGGGCAGCAGCTCGTCCAGCTTGGTCTCTTTCCGCCACTTCTCGGCATCGACGAACCTGCAGGGGGTTAGCAGGCCGTTCTCCCTCTCTGAGCGCCGAGGGGTTCCAGGTGTTGTTCTCGGAGGATTGTGGCTCACATCTTCTCGGTGGCAGCGAGGTCGAACTTCCTTGCGCGCAGGAATCGCAGCTGGAAGGGTGACGGTGTTAGCCTTGGTCCGTTGCCATGCCCGCCGGAAGTTTGGGGGGGGGGCACAGAGGGAGTCAGATAGACATACCAGCGTCAGGGAGTCCAGACGGTCGGTGTAGCCCTGCTTCTCGAGCGATTCCCGCAGCTGCTTGACTGCGGCATTCTGCTCGGGGGTCAAGTGGCCAGGGTGGCCGTTGATCTTGACGGGAGCGACGATGGGGAAGTCAAAGTCGTCGTACTTGGGGTCGAGGTCGATGCCTCCGGATCCTGTTGTGGCAGCCATGTCTGGGTAGGTAGAGGCGGTTGCTGGGTGTTTGTTGCTGGTTGCTGGTTGCTGGTTGCTGGAACTATGCAAGGGATTGCAGAGCCGGCGGGGGTGGTGCAGAAGGGAAAGGTGGGATGGGAAGGGGGTGAATAATAATAAAACAAAAAAAAAAAAAAAGGCGTATGGGAATGTCGAGGGATGTCGAGGCCAAGTATTGTATTTTGCCTCGTCGGGCGCGATCAGAAAAAACAACCGGGACTGGAAACGGTCGGTCAGGAGGCCGAAAGATGTAGGGCAGGGTAGGGGTCCAAGAAGAAGCGGTGTTGTCCAGAAAGTTGTCCAGGGGTGGGTGTGTGGTGGAGCAGGACGACCAGGCGAGGCGGCCGTCGACGCTGTGATGTCTCCTTTCTAATCTAATTTGAGAGCGCCCCGTTTTTGGCCGTCTGATGTTGTTCTTGTGGTGGATTATTTTGGGGGGGGGGGGCAAACTTGGGAGGGTCCCTTTTCTCTCGGCCCCCGGGAGGACATCTGGAGGGAGGAGGGGGGACGTCATCAACCGCTGCTCCACCCCTACGCTGCTAATCCTGCACCGCCCCAGAGCAAGCATATTCGAGCCGGCCAGTAAGGTTGGTCAACAGCCAGGCCTGGCGGCCTCGCAGGGCAGGACTGGATTCCCGACTGGGCTCCATTCCAGATCTCATCTCATCTCATCTGTAGTCTACTTTGTTGGTGGACATGCTGCATTCCCTTCCACTCTTGGTCCAGACCTGATCTTGTACCAGACCCTTTTTTTGTGCACCCCATATATGTTTCTTATTAATGTGGTCCACCTATATATATATAGACTTATATGCATGCCTGTGTATGTATGTATGTATGTATGTGGCTGGTCGGATTGTCATCTGAGATTTCGGCTTCATACTCTTTCGTACCACTTCACACAACTCACCCAGTGTCACTTGTCTCAGCTGGTATTTTCCTCTGTAAATCTCCCTCTCCACACCACGCGCTGCCTTGTTTTTCTCCCGCTCCCGAAGTTAAGATAGTCAGGGTAGCAATTGTTAGCGTCACCCCCGGGTCTCTCCGTATACGTCTTCGTGTTCCTTGCGCAAATTTGTGCACTTCTTCGACTTACCGTATTATAATTTAGGATCGTGATCCCCGGGAGAACAATAAGCTGGACTTTCTTCTCAACTTCTATCAACCCCCTTCCATGGGCCTACGGAAGAAGAATCTCAGCTACCCTGATGCGTCACTTCGCTTCTCGTTTCAGTGTTGCACGACATTCTAGAAAGCCTGTAGGGGCAGTTGTGTGGAAATTTAAAACTAATTGCTTTCTGGGGCCGATTGCGTGGCCAGAAGAGCTCGCACCACCGCCACGCACCTTAAAGCCACTTGATCTCCGGCAATTCGGCTGTGCCGTCGTAAATACCCGGGGATTTTCTCAAAGACCCTCTCTCCATCCTCCGCCGTTATAACTCGGCGGTATTTTTCCGGCCCTCGTGTAATTCCGTGTATCAGCCTTGAAGGTGGGGCATTGGCGAGATGGCACGGCCAGCTTCTTCCCAAGGAGAAACACTCGGGTCCGCCGCGATATGTGGAGGATTTCATGAGCCGGATGTTCCAGAAATCATCATCTTCGTGCCGTAAACCCGCCTTCGTATCCATTTGCCAAAGGCTACTGCGCTTTCCTCATATCGCGGGGAGACATTCCGCGAGCATGTCCAGACAACACTAGCCAACGGCAAATTTTGAATTTGGTTTCCCAGGCAGACAATAAAGAGCGGGCTTCGTTGGCTGAGATACGAAGGCGGAGTCGTAGCCTTGTGGGTCCTGCATCAATGCTTCATCATTTGTATGGGGCTCATGAATAGCTCGCCGTATTTCGAATACATGACCGGGCGAGTCGAGCCCAAGCATCCATCATGTCATCCAAACATGTCGACGACAAAGTTTTATACACCGTTCCACCTTGTGGCCCTAAGTCTATTACCTGAATGTTTTTCCCGCAGACACGAAATAACAGCATACGCAGCGCAATTAACCCCATTCCGAACTCTTTCCCTGTCATTCTGCGTCCGGTCGTTCATGCAAAGTCAATTAGCCCGCCCAGCCCTCCGGTCGCTGCAACTGAGCTGGACGGGTTATCCACGTTGTTGGCCATGATGGCTCCTAGACCTCTCGTGGAATGGCACGCCACTTTTTTACATAACGGCGATTAAGATCAATGGGATCTCGATCTCTTCTTCCCTACATCCTAGCGCTCCTTATTCGCCTGTTCAAAAAAAGAGAGAGAGAGATTTGTGTCCGGTTTAAAAACAAAACCAACTCTCGCGTCGCTGTCTGTAGTTGTTTGGCCCTAGAGATCATGCAAACGAACCGAACCAGTCCCCGTCTCCTCGATATACTATTTGAAGACGTCAGGTTTCTCAAGTAGAACGTCGTAGAGAGTCAGCTATGAGGTGAACGTTCGTTGTTTGGAAGGACGTTCAGCTGGGATCTAGATCGAACCTATCACGAGTCACTCAAGAGGAAGGAGGCCAACTGCGGAATGCTTGTACCAACACATAATTCGAAGAACAATGCCTGGTTTTTATTCGAGGTAGTTATGCTGCTGATCAAAAGCTAGTAGCATTGAATCCAACAGATCGGGCTTGCCAAATGCTCCTGATCGGCTCTTCACAGGGCTATTCCCTCTGAGCCTTGATACTAGCAGGAACAGGCCACAATTTTGCGATTTGAATCAGTCCTACCAATTCAGGAGGTGACGAAGGTTTTGTCTTCGCGAGAGCCCCAGCCCCTGGAGCCAACGGAGAGACACCATTTCAGCAGAGTTGTTCAAATGACGAAAGCCTTGAGACATGATTCTGTCTTCTTACCAGAGACATCTTGGAACGCAAATCCTTGTACACACGTCGTCGGCCTTTTCCACCTTAGCTCTAACGAGTTGTTAAACTTTGTGGAGTTTAGGACCAGACAAATAATGATACCTAGGTGCCGTGCGGAAAATGTAGGTGGGCCGTCTAAGCTTGATATTAGTATTATATCTAGTTGAATGTAATGCCGTGTTGTTAACAGTATTACTAGCATGAAACGTTCATCAACTGCAATATTTTCATTCAGTCCCCGGTTTCAACTCTGCTTTTGAAACTACCTACCGAGGATCAAATCCCCTGCCGTGTCGTCAGAAACCGCAGATATGTCTCTAAAGGGTTGTTGCCGGCAGGGTTCAACGACGGCAGATTCTTGATCAGAGCAATCAAATTACTCTTGAAATGCTTCTAGACCGGGATTGCGTTTGGTTAGAATTTCCCACCACTGGCAGTGTCTACGGAATTCGGAGGCTACTTTCTATCGTCCAAGGCTCTGTGGATACCTTACCTGGCCTTAACCGGAGTATATAGATGATGATGCAACACAACCGACGTATATCTTTCACTCAGTGCCGTTCGCCTTACAAAAGTGTAGCCAGCCCTAGTTCTGCTCATTTCGGCCCCACGCTTTCGAGAAACTTTAAATGGCACCAGATCATACAGTCTCACTAGTCATTGAATTGTCGCATAAATACTCAACACATAAAATCCACGGTTTGTGAGTTACAGAGACGACGGCCAGACCAATGCCGCTCATCTACTTAGGAACAGCCTTCATTAATGCCAGGTTCCATCAAGGCAGCCCTTATTTGTCAACGAAACTTTAATTTGCAGCGGAATTTTGGAAACCTTAAGAATGATATATTTGACCCAGTGCAGAGTCGTAGATATGTGTTAATGGCCGCCTTATACCTCGTCTAGAACAAGCCGCCACTAGGTCCAGACCCGGTCTTCACAAGTAGAGAAGGTTCGACCCAACGCCACCTGGGCAGTGAGACGGACCTGACGTCTGGGCTGGTCTCGAACGGGATACATATGTCTGCCGGCACGCTTCAAGATGGATGTAGGAACCAAGTTGTGTGCGAGCAAGTCGTCAGTGACACGTCAATATTCCAGTGGGCAAGTTGAGAGGCCCCGGGACTGCTTCGATTGTGTGCACCCTTGTTCCGGCCAAAACCGAAGGATGACGAGCTTACAATACCTGTACTTGAGCGTTGAGACTTCCAAGGACACCTGTACGGCAGAAGCAGGTGAAACTATCTCCACCTGTTCAACAAATGAGAGGATTCAGGACCTGAATGACAGGGATAGCATCGTGGTATCTAATTTACTGCAAGCCATCCCGCTACCCACCTGCCTCCAGGTTCAGGCCGATTCCCTCGGCCTTGGCATCGGCACCCGGGATGCCCACCGACCCTTTGCGGGATGCAGTCCTGGAAGGGAGGACTGAGGCGTTGCAGCTCGCACTCGACTGCGCCGGCCAACTGGGCCTGGGTCGTGCTACCCCGAGGACAACAAAGTCATCTCATCTCTGTATGCCTGAGACTCGTACCAAAACCCACCCCTCGAAGCAGCCAGCTCAGCCACCGCTGGCCTTGTCGTCCTTCTCTTTGCTGTCTTCCTCGCTCTTCTCCTTGCGCTTCTGCACGACGTCCCAGTTGTACACCCTGGCCGTCGCGACCTCCATGGTCTTGCACGGTGTGAGTACAGGATCTTGACAGGCAGCCAGCCCCCACAGGACAGGGCAGGAATCCAGGGTTGCGAGGTAGGGCCCCAACTCACCGTGATCTGTTCCCTCAGGAACTCCGCGTCCTCCTCGCAGTCGACGAGGCTCTTCTTGGCCTTGCCCAGCCTCTCGACCAGCAGCGCCTCGGCCTCGTCCATCGGGTACGCCAGCATGACGTTCGCGCCGAGCCATATGTACACCTCGTCCGTGGGCGGCACCTCGGCCTTGGCGAAGAGCGTGTCGTTTAGCTCGAAGGTGGTCTCGATCGGGTCCGACTCGTCCTGGTTGGTTGCTGTCAGCCCTCTCCTATGGGGGTCCTCCGCAACGTGCGTAGACATGGGGCAGGTCAGGCAGTGAGGCCGCCCCTCGTGACTGACATACCGTCCTCGTCTTCAGGAACTGTACCGTGTCCAGCGTCTTTTGGATGTCTGGTATCTTGTCTTTTAGGCCCGCGGCTTTCCGCTGCATGTTTGACTCCATGTATTGGTATTTCCTGTAAAGTTCGTACCACCTCTCGTCAACCCACAGCTTCCATCGTCAAACCCTCCGCCGGTGGGGGGACACCGGTTCGTTGTTGGTCCCATCGCGGCCCGGAAACCGGTTTGTGTGCATTGACTCACGCGATCATCTCCTGGAACTTGCGCAGCGTGGGCTCGGTGTCGGCGCGAGAGGTCACATAGTCCTCGACCCTGTCGACGAAAGGTGCATAGGGTATGCCCCGGGGATTGGTGGGGGCGTCTTTGCTGCTGCGGGTTGACAAACTTCTCGTCAGCGGCGCACACTTAGTGAAACAATTGTCTGCTGTTCATGGTGGTGAGGGAATGCTGTTGTGTATGTTACCCACCCCGGAGCAGAAGCAGCCGCCGCTTTCCCTTGGTCTGCCATGTCGCCGGCCTTGTGTGTCGGTCTGTCACAGGGGTGGGAGTGGGCAGTGGTCCGACTTGTATGCGGCACAAGAGCTTCAGGTTCAACCGCGAACCTCTTTGAAGCTGTACTGTCCCGGCAGCTCGATGGTGGGGCAGCTCCAGTGGGGCCAGCACTGCGTCCAGACTGTATGCACGTAACGGTGTACCGAGAGATCTCAGGGGGGTCAGCTGGGAGCATCCTGCCCCCCCCCCCAACCCCAACCCCCAACAGATCACCTCATTTTGAGACCCTAACCCCAATGACAACCAACAACATCTCTCATCTGGGCATCAAGATCTATTGTCACACAGAGAGCGCAGAGAAATTAAACAAAGCAAGCATGTTTGTCTGAAACGTAACAAGTTCATGGATTAGCCTCATATTGTGCAACATACCTGCAGACCGCGGCCATGTTCTACACGTTGCAAAGTTCCATCTAGTTGAGAATAGCTGGCTCAGACAGAGGTGGACAGGATGACAAGTACATCCATCCACCCGTTTTATGACGCTGAACTTGATGCCGAATTCGATTTATGTGTATTTTCCCGCTATCCAAACTTTCCTTCAGCAGTCGCTAGAATTTGGTATCATGCTCTTGAGATCAAAGCGCATCTCTCAATACGATTGAAATGCCAACGCTGGTAATGATGCGGAAGTTTGGTCCAAATACACCCGTCCTCCAAAAATTGGTACAAGCACAATCATCCCCGACACATCAAATGGAGTTGTGGGTATCAATCACCCTCGTCGCTGCTGCTGTAACCACTCGCTTCCCCTCCTGCCGTGGCCCCGGAACTGTCTGGGTGCACATCCATTCCCTGAATTAAGCTCCGTCTGGATCCCAGTGACATCTTGCGTCCCCCACGACCAAAAGGGACCTTGGCAGCAACCTGCGGGCCCTCGTTGTGAACATCATCTTCGTCGTCGGACAGGGTGACCCCCCTCGTGGCGAAGCCCTGGTCAGACCGTTTTGGGTTCACCATTTGTGAGATTGCCCGGAAGCCATCCATGTCCACGTCTGAGTCGTCATCCTCCTCCACAGACCCGTCCTCGAAGCCCGAGTCTTCCGACTCCGTCGTCTCGGTGAATGGTGGATAGAACATCGCGGGTGGTGGTAGAGGCAAAGGCTTTAGACCTTTATAACGCTGGGCAACGACTCGGACCGGGATGCGGGGCCGTTGGTCGGGGCGTCGGCGTGACACGTAGGAGGCGCTATGAGCCAGGGATGCGATTCTGCTCGAGATCAACTCGGCCGTCACGTCTGATCCAAGACGAACCAGGTGACCCTTGGCCCGCCCAGAACTGTTGATGGGCTGTTGGGTCACCACGAGTATGGCGAAATGGTCTTCTGGAGTCACACCGCCGAGCCCACATGGCTCCAGCCGCGGCTCGAGCGGCTTCAGCTGGGGCGTCTCAGGGTCATTGCACCAAGGGAACTCGAACCCTGCATCGCTGTCAGACAGCTCTGCATCGTCGTTTACAAGCTCGGGCTCTTCGTCCATGTCGAAATCTGTCTGCTCCGGGCCATCGACAAGTGGCCTGAACGGCAGGGACGAGCCAGACAAGGTGCGGTTCAGACACGGAGAATTGTCCCCGGCGCTCTTCGGGGCAGGTTCTTGACTGGAGGACGCCAAGTATGTGGCGGGTGATACGTCTCCCGGATCGCCTGATAGATCGGTACAGAAGGGTGCGCCATTGTAGTAGATGATTGCGCCGTCGTGACGGCGCTTCTTCCTAGGCGACGACCCGGATCCGCTGACAAATCCCGTGGACCGGGAGTTCATGTTGCTGTTCTCAACGGCACCGAAGGACGCCTGCGAGCCCGTCTCATCCATCGAGGTCTCCGCAGACGAGGAACGGTTATGCATGAACAGAGGCTTATAATGGAAGCCTTCCGACGACACAGAGGTCTGGGGGCCGAGCTTCGTCTGGTTCTGGCTCTGGTTTGACGGGTCCGAAGCCTGCTCACTTTTCCTCTGTCGCTTCCTCTGGCCCTCTTCATTCGACCCGTCAGTAGCTTCCGTCTCGGGGCTTCTCTGTGAACTGTTGCCGCTGCTGTCGCTACTGAACCTTGTTCCTTCGACTCCCCCACGCCAGCGGATCTTCCGGCCATCTCGTGAAAGTTGAAACTTGGCCGACCTCTCGCTGATGGCTGCTCGAATATAGCTGGGCGTTACGTTGAGGATGTGCAGCTGCGCCAGATTGCACAAGAGGTTGAGATGAATCCATCCGTCGGCATCGATCGACACATCCTGCGCCTTGTACTTGGTCTCTCCAAGATCTTGCGGGGCCGTGACACCAAGGTGCCGGATGTATTGCATGTTCTCTGCCGGCACCTGAACCCGATCCGGATCCAAATCTCGTGGTCTCGTGGCCCTCTGCTCCGCAAGCTCGCCCATTTGAGGCGACGCATGTTGGCCGCTGTGTTCGTTACTGCCGCTCCCGCTGCCTGTGCGGTCCCCTCCGGTGTCATTCTCGCCGTTCGAATTTGACGCTGACAGGTTTTCCGTCGATGTCATCTTCCCCGACTCTATACGGGCCTCCCTACACGGCTCGGGATCTTGGGCCGGCGCTGGAGCAATGTTTATGCTGGGCTCCGGGACCGACAACAAGGACTTGTTGCGGGAAAATCTGTGCTTCCCAGGCATCCTGCCAGTGAAAAGCTGTTCGAGCCTGCGCACGACCAACTTCTTCTTTTCCTTGTCAGTCATGGCAACAGGGCGTGGGAAGAGGCCTTCCGGAATATCCTGAAGGTATGTCTCCACTTTGTGATCAGTGGATGACTTGGACCTGCCGAAGGACGGCCTTAGAGAAACCGAGTTGGCATTTGGACCAGTTGAGCTACGGCCGGTGGACATGGACGCGTAGGCGGAATCGACGGGTCGCGAATGTGACGAAGAAGACGACGCATGTTTTGAGTTCGAACTGGATCCCTGGAGCCGGTTCGCGTGTTTGGAGCTCTTCTTTCGCTGCACTGACGCCGCCGGGGACCCCTCCAAGCTAGCAGCAAAGTCTCGCAACGTCGACTCGAGCTCCCTCTTCTTGGTACCGGCGAGACCATGCACTTTGATCTCGAACAAGCGGTCCTTGCGAAGGAGCTCTGGGCCGAACTGTCGGTACTTTTTTAATTCGTCTTTGAGCCGTCTGTTCTCGACCGTAAGGTCGTCGATCACACTCCTGTAGTCTTCAGCACTGCTGCTCTGTGCCATGGTCGGCCTGCTGAAGTTTTGAGACTGGAGTGCCGTCGGGATGATGGGATACGCGCTCTCACGAGCTGGCGGTACCATTTCCTCGTTCGACGAATCTGACTGTTTCTGGTAAAAAGGAGGATCGACTATAGCTCCAGCCGTCAGTTTCGTGATGCTTTGCTTCTGACACGGGGGGCAGGAGGGGGGACGCACCGTCCATAGTGGCATGGTCAAATGCGGCAGGCGCGTTTTTGTTTGAACGATCAAACCACCGTTTGGGATCGCTCTGACCTGTGACGTGACTCTCGCCAGATGAGTTCCTCCTGGGAGAGCTCCCGGAAACGGCATTGCTACCGGTCTCGGGTCTCATAGAGGCATCTCTAGCGAGGCGGTGGTGTCGAAGAGTCACGGACCCTTCTGGAGAAGCCCTCCGTGGCATGGGGTGGCCGCGGTCACTCAGTGTAGACCGAGGTTGGGGCCTATGAGCTCGAGGCTCACTGTCGGCCATGGTGTCTGATATTATGCCGAATTTTGAAGGTTAGGTAAGTCCAATGCAGCATGGCGTCGAGGGCATGCCGCAACAGAGGTAGAGGCTGAGGCTCTGATTTCCGGGTGTTGGCAAGTATTGCCGTCAAGAACCTAAGCAATGAGCTCGGGCAGTAACCTGTGCTATTATTAGCGGCTGTACCCCAGGTAGTGACACTGTTGCTGAGCGTCTTGTATGGCGTGCTTAGACGAAGAGACATGCAAGAAAAATCCGTGACTCTGTCATGAAAAATGTGCAACCCAAGGCCTAGGCGAACTGACGGGCAGGCGTTGGTCGACCGATCCGAGACGTAACGCCGCCATCAGGCAAGCGGGAGCGACTGGTGCAATCCATGTTTCTACTGCTAGACCAGAAATCCACGAACAGGCGGCGGCGGGACAATTTTGAGGTGTACGGGGTATTCTGCAGGGGCCATCGGGGGAGCGGCACGGAGGCAGTTGTGACGGCGCAAAGTAGGATTCGAGTCTATCTTCAACGCCGGGTGCGTGGCGGAGGGGTGTGCGTGGATAGGAGGAGAGATTAGACGGCCGGGGAAGGGCAGTAAGACCCCACCAGGGCCATGTGAGGATGGATGTCGGACTGGAGACGTGAGGGCCCTGGCGATCTTCGCAGTGCGGGCATGGAGGAGGGTGATATGACGCAACAGTGAGGAGAAGCAGTCCATACCTTGTGGTTGTGTGAGGATATTGCGGGCGAAGGGGAAGGGGGGGTGGCTCTCGTGAGGGTTCTCTGGTCGGTACCACGTATAAGCGGATGGTTAGGTGATTGAAGACGGATTAGGCAGTGGGCCTGTTGTGTTGCTGAGGTGGGTAATGGTTCTGGTTCCCAACGAGGAAACAGAATAAAGTCCAAGGACCGAGGGAATGAGTGCAGGCACAGTAGAAGAGGGATTCAGGTGAAAGTTGAGAGGGACGGAGTAGTGTTTTGTCGGGGCTGTAGGGCACACGGCGCGGACTGTGACGCAGGCCGGGAGAGCAATCACGATGAGAATCGAGATTCGCTATGTGTGCGACCAGGTGTGGGTATGCCACCATACGGTGCTTCTGTTATGTGCGACGTGTGGTGCTCAGCAGAGCCGTGTGAGAGTGAGCGTGTGCGTGGTGTGGTGTGTGCAGTACGGTGGCGGCAGTGCGATTGTGGGCCGAGACTGCAAGCAGCACCACCAGCACTGGCATCCAGGCTGTGTGAGTTATTCGCATCAGCAAGTAAGCCCTCCAACCCCCCCCCCCC
>LJJS01000717.1:0-42657 GCA_001447215.1 Diaporthe aspalathi
AAAAGTGGCCGAATGGTGATACTGGCCGAGTGATGGTAAACCACGTTATTAAATATTAATTATAAATAGTTATAAAAGTTATATATTAATTAAGTTTAATTAATATTATAAAAAAAATATTATCCCTATTAATACGCCGCTATATTTTTTTTATTTATTTCAGCTATTAAATGTTGCGTTATATTTGCTTTTAAAGCGCACATATAGCTATAAAATTAGCAACTTTATTTAAGCTTTTATTAACTATATTACTAAACCTGAGTTCTTTATTACATTTAAAGCAGCCTATAACAAAACCTCTACAAAATTTAATATTAAGGCTGCGTTTAAAAGAGCTGGAATAATACCTTGGGACTCGGATTCTGTTATCTCTAAGCTTAATATCCGCCTTAAAACTCTAATACCATCAGTCCCTATTTCTCCTCAGCAATAAAAGTCTCAAATACCTGCCAATACTTAATAAACAATTAAGCAATTAAGCTTTATTAAAAGCAAAATCTCCGCTTATTAGGGAAATTCCCTTATACTAATTATCTTAGCTATTAATCAGCTAGCAAAGGGTTTATAAGCAATAGCGCATAAAATTACGTTTTTAAAAGATCGGGTTTGCACTTTTGAAAAGGCTAATATAGCACTTGCAAAACGCCGAAAAGCCAAAAGAACCCGAATGCAGCTTGGAGGGGCACTTAGTATTAAGAAATCTCAGGTAATAATTAAAAAAAAGGAAAAGGGAAAGCGGCCAGCTGCTAAAATGGCCGGTAGTGCAGAGAAGGCGGTTTGCAGCGGACCAAGCAAACGACAATATAGCAACTGCTATCAGCCCGGGCATTATACAACAACTTGCAAAAAAAATAAAAAAAAGTCTAATGAATTAAATTTTGACTGTATTATAGCAAATTTAGTATAATTAGTACTACTTAATGCTGATATATGTGTATTAATAGTTTGCAGCGGATTAAAATTTTAATAATAAAGTTAGCACTATTTAATGCAAAATGCATATTTTTTACTAAAAGTTAGCCTATTTAAACTAGCACTACACCTATGCTAACCCCTTAAAATTAATAAAATTAATTAAAAATAAACAATTAAGACCAGTTAGCACTAATTGGTGCTAACTTTTATTAATTATTTGGCTTTAAGGGGGTGCTAGGGTTGACAAAAGTTGGCCAAAGTTGGAAAAACTGCGGGTGACCTGATACTGCCGGCCATCTGATAAATCACGTTAACGTTTTTTTAAAATGTTTATTTATATATTAAAATATTAAAATAAATAATTAAAGTTTTATTTATATAATTTATATAAGTTTTAAAAAGTGTTATTTAAAAAATAAAAATTTAAATATTGAAGAATTACTTATAAAACTTTAAATATATATATTTAACTTTAAAATTATTATTTAAAAATATAATTTATAATTTTAACTCACTAAGGTAAGTGAATTTCCACATTTTAATTTGAAAGAGCCGAATTACTGAAGTTCCAACTGACATTTCACAATGTGAACTTCAACTAGAGTATATTGCGAGAAAAGTCGCGCAATGATTCTCCTTACTATGTAAATCAGAAGTACTCCCCAATGACTGGAGAACGCTGGCCAGTCTGGCACGTCACGCTGTGGAAAGTCTGGCATCAGATTTCCTCAACCATTTCCACAGTCACAGCCTTGGAGCCGATCCTGTCTATCTCACCCTCCTCCCGCCTCCGCCTCGCGGCCGCCACCTTTTTCTGCTTGTATATCATGGCGGGACCCTCGAAGAGGTCAGCCAGGGTCTCGAGGGAGTGGCCACGGGTCTCGGGGAAGAAGAGAAAGACAACGATGGTGGAGACGGTGATCAGAGCGATATAGACGATGTAGTAGCGCCAGCCGATGCCGGCCAGGGCGACGGGGTTGACGAACGAGTTGAACAGGATCAGCAAGGCGTTGACCAGGTAATTGAGCGCCATCGTCTTCTGCCTCGCGTGGAAGGGTACGATCTCGGCGGGATATGCTGCACGGCCGCGGACAGGGATGGTTAGCATGGCGTGGGACAAAGAACACACGGTGGTTATGCCAGGGTAATAAACAGCCGGTGTCGGATGATTGCCCACATACAAAAAGTCAGCGGCGTGATCGCCACGTCGTAGTGGAAGTAATACACGAAGATGAAGACGATGACCGCCACACCGAGGGATGGCGCCTTGGTGGTATTGAACGCGCCGGAACAGGCGGTCAGGACGGTGAAGGACCAGAGCATGCCGACGCACGAGAAGAGCAGCAGCGGCCGGCGCCCGACACGATCGACCATCAGCGCGCCCCCTATGGCGGCGAAGAAGTTGAAGATCTGCAGGATGCCGTTGATCAGGGTCTGCTGGAAGGGGTCTGTCACACCCACCGTGTTGAGGACCAGCGAGAGGTAGTATGTCACGAGACCGGTGCCCGTCCACTGCGCGAGGACCGGGACGAAGCAGGCCACGGCGGTTCGTTTGCGGTCGGTATTTGTCTTCCGCAGCTGTTTGACCATGGTCTCGGAATCAGCACGCAAGCTTGGGCGATGTCAAAGGGTCGCGGGTATCGGACCTGGACCCTGGACGACCTCGACGAGTGCCAGTCTCACAGTACAGGGGAATAACACGAATACTTACCGATGACCATCCCATATTGACTACCTCAGCCTCCTGCTCCAGGTACGAGACCATCTCACCCATCTCAAAGTCAACGAGAGGGGCTGAGTCGTCTCCTCCGGCATGCCACTTGCGCACGACCGCCCTGGCCTCGCTGATCTTGCCCTTGCCCACGAGCCAGCGGGGCGACTCGGGAACAAACCAGATGAAGCACAGCTGGATAAGCGGGAAGAGCCCCTGCAGCAGGGAAGGGATGCGCCAGCTCCATGTCGAGTTCTTCATCTGGAACGAGCCAAAGGTGGACCAGCTTGCCCCGATGGCGCCGACGTAGAAAACGCACTGGTACAGGCTGCTGATCTTGCCGCGGTGGGACGGGAAGGCCAGCTCCGTCACGAGGACGGGCGCGGGCACCGCCCCGAACTCGCTGCCCAGGCCGAGGATGAACCTGGAGACAATGAAGGTGGCCAGGTTCTGCGAGGCCGCCTGCAGTGCGGCGCCGAGTATCAGGACAAGCATGCCGCCCGCCATTGTGTACTTGCGACCGATGCGGTCGGCGAGCCACCCAGCAGGGAGTGCCCCGAAGATCTGGACGGGCATGTCAACACACATGGCACTTGTGCCTGAGAACGTGAGCTGGCGGTGTAGATGTCGCACAAAAACAGACGCACAGATGTCCAGGAGGAGAAGGAAGCCTTGGAACCTAACTCACCTTGCCGAGGGAAAACATGGCGTTGATGGTGCCGAGGAGACCTGGGGCAGGGCTGTTGAAGAAGTGCCTCCACGTCGGCAGCGCCTGTAGGCCGTTCATCATGGTCGCGTCGAAGCCCAGCGTGGACGCTGACAGGAGAATGATGAGGAGGCGGAGGTTGAGCCCACGCAGGTGGGGCACGAGGATCCACGGCTTCGTGTTCGTGGGAAGAGCCCCTGCCATGGCGTGGCCGACGACATGGGACGTCGTCCGCTTAATTTGGTGATCCCCCGCCATTGTGGGTGTTGGGGCACAGGTTGGACGCCCCGTGTAAGTGAGGTTATGTGAGAATTTTGGGGTGGGAGGCGGCGACAAGAAGACACTGGACCGCAGATCAAAATCTGGAACTGGAATAATTCCGAGATCCCACCTTGCATAGAGACAAGTGTGCCAGCATTGATGAGATGTTGTCCTGATATTATAATCTGCCGGAAGGTTGCGGTTGAGGGCCTATATACCCTCGACGTGGAGGAGTCGTGTATTGTACGCAGGCATGATGGTAAAACGGGACGGCTACTTGGGATACATGTTGCAACACGGGAACCACTACAGAGCGGTCTGTACCTATATCCGCCTAGCTCTGTTACATATTGCAAGCAGCTGATGAACAGTCTTCGTGCTATAAAAGTCGCGCGGTAGGAAAAACAGGCACGGCCTTTGGAGAATAATAGGTTCTCTACTAAACCAGGCAACGAGACACTAACAATTTAAAATTAACATTTAATGCTAATGTATTTTAATTATTAATTTTTATTAATAAGTTAAAAAAGAATCTATTTATTTATATATTAATTTATAAAAATTTACTTTTTATTACAACTATAACAGAAATAGAAACAATAGTTAATTTTATAAAAAGAATAATCCTACTCGGCCAGCATACCGGCCAGGCAAACGGCACAAAAGTACTCAGCCCCCCTCACGTGACCCAGCTCCAGGGTTAGGGATAAAAACAGGATTACTAGTGCTTACTAAGCCTTAGTAAGCACTAATAAGCCTTAATAAGCAATATTAAGCTCCAGTAAGCTATAGTAAGCTAGGCTAAAGAGATAAATATATAAAAATATACTCGTTATTAAATAGCTAAATAATATGGACAGCTTTTTAATACTTAATTTAAGTATTTACCTACAAATAGCTTTTACCAGCTAGTGATTATTATTAGTTTATAATATTGCTTAACCGCCACCGCTTAGTTATATATCTTGGATATAAACCTTAATCAGCAGGTTTAGAAGACCCAAGAAACCTTAATTATTACACTTTTTAAAACTTTATTTTTTATATATTATTTTTAATTTTAAAATTAAAAAAATATAATAAAATATTTTTATTAAATTTTAATTTTAATTATAAATATATATATTAACATTGTATTAAAATTTATATTTTCGTTTTTAAAAAATCAGTTTTAATAAAAAATATTTTAAAATAAGTGTCTGGTTACTAAGTATAACTTGTTCTTTGGGCACCCGCTTTACTACACAGATATGCACCAGGAGTATAGTGGTACCAACGTCTAGCCTGCAGGGGAAGCACGGGACAAGAGGTGGGGAAAGTGTGGGGAGAATATGGGGAAAACCTGGGGTAACATGGCTGTTTGCGGCTGCTGGAGGAGGTAAAGAGGCTGGAGGCGGTTATGAGGCGTTCATGCGGGGCTCAAGTGGCCACCTCCACTTGAGCGAGCTGAAGCGAGGAATCGGCGCATGGGTTATAAGGCGCGGAAACTCGCGCGAACTCGCGCGAACCCACGCGAACCCGCGGGCTGGTGGCCGGGATGGGGGTTTCACCACTCGGCCAGGTGAGGGGGTGATCGGGCTCACCGCACACGGGAAACACGGACTACTGGGGTCGTGGTTGAATCATATGCCGTGAGCCCTTGCTGTTGTAGCTGCTCAAGTGGTGCGAGCTCGGGCGACATGCGTGTGGTGTGCCTGAAGAACGCGAGGCTCCGGCAGAGCCAGGCATGTATCATTGATGCAGAAACGGAATGTGGTGGCCTGGTCAAATAACTTTGGTGTTATTCAGGGGTATATCAACTTGTCAAAGAACTCCCCATTGAAGCATGACAGTGCCTCATCACGAAGTCGGACTTCCCATATTCCTCCTATGCTTACAGCAACCGCAAAACCTTGTAATCCTCAACAATGGCTACTACTACCACTACTACTATCACCAACTCCGTTACCACCTCGTCCCCCAACTTCAAGAAACCAGATCTCGCAGCCAACGCTAGGCTGTCCTTTGGCGACTGGAGAGACGACTTCTTCGCCAAAGGTTACTACGTGTTCAAGCAGGCAGTGCCGAAAGAGAAGGCCGTCAACTACTACCAGAAAAAGGCCATTGACTGGCTCGGTTCGTTCAACAATGGCTTCGACATCGACGACCGCACTACCTGGACCAAGGAGAATCTTCCTCAGAGCTTCAAGAACATGTACATTAATTACTGCGCCGGGCATGAGAGGTTCATGTGGGATGCGCGGACGTAAGTGCGCCTGGATATGTCATGTACCCTGCGATACACTCGTGCAAGACATAATTGCTGATCGCCAACACGGAGGGATGCAGAGAGCCCGGCGTCATCGAGCCCTTCGCACAGCTCTGGGGTACAGAGGAGCTGATAGTCTCCTTTGATACATTCAATGTGTCCCTTCCCAACCCAGATGGCCCTCCCCCACAGCCATGGCCACACACGGACCAGTCCCCGTACCGCAAGGGCCTTGCGTGCGTCCAGGGACTGCTGAACCTGTCCCCTGCGGGGCCCAAGGACGGCGGGCTTCTCCTAATGGTGGGATCCTCGACGCTGTTTGAGAAGTACTTCGAGAAGTTCGAGCCGCGTGAAAGGAAAGCCCTGGGTAAGCACTACGACCTCTACCGTTTCGAGCGGGACGAGGTCGACTGGTTCAAGGCGCAGGGCTGCTACGAGATCAAGGTCGAGGCCGAGCCGGGGGACCTCGTGCTCTGGGACTCGCGCACCATTCACCACGTCGCCCCCATCGAGACCGACACCATCCGCACCGTCATCTACACCTGCTTCGCCCCGGCCGCCCTCGCGACACCGGAGGACCTCAGGTACAAGGCGGAGCTGTTTGAGAGGTTCGAGGGCACCACGCACTGGCCGCACTGCAATATCCATGGCCAGGGCAAGGCCAAGGTCGGCGGGGAGGTCGACCCCTTGGAGAGGGACGAGCCACTTGAGAAGCCGGAGAGAACAGACCAGGTCTTGAAGTTGGCTGGGGTGAAGTCTTACTGAGTTGCACGTGGTGCCTGGTTTGATTAAATGCAATTACTTAAGTAGGCCGGGCATGTACAAATCCTAGGGGTATTTGCGAGAATAAATAGAAACGGACATGGTGCTCGTGATACGAAATAGGTTGAAGAAAATACATTCGACACCTGTTACTCTACTGAGCTGCATACGTACCTAGGTACCTAGGTAGTGACAATCGAATTCCTTAGAGTCTAGGCCTCACCACGGTGTGACAAGGGGCGTGATGCTAATGGGGCATATCTAGTCATATGGATTTCCCATGGCAGCATGGTGTAGCATGGGACACGCACATGGTCAACTGGACAAAAGCAGCAACGGTCAAGATGCCAGCCATGTCAGCGTGTTGTCAAGATGCATATCCCGTCCTGAAGCCCAGAACCATGACAAGTCATTGCTCCTATTGCATGCTTGCCGATCCAGTGCCATGGATCCAGCACGAAATGGTGACTAAAGCACAGCTCACCGCCCAACATCCATTAGTATTGCAGCCCAAAACACTAGAACCTGTGCAAAGCAACATTGTTTTAGAGAATCGTGAATCTGAACAAAACACAGCAGGGTCGGCTTACTTGAGGTGCCTGTGCTTGTCAAGCCGCCCAAGGCCCATCTCCACTTGGAGGCGTGCAGTGTCCAGGTGGCCAGCTTCGAAGCTGAAGCAGATAGAAAAGCACCTGGGCACCCATTTGGTCCAACTCGAGAGACGGAGCATCAAGAAAAGCAAACGAAATGAATGATCGAGCTCAGATTGTACCTTCATCATTGCTCTGTGCTTGCTTGCCCCTCAAGCAGGACAAGCCGTCAGTAGGTAAATGCACCCTCCCAACCTCGTTGTCGTGGATATAAATTTTGTTCAAGGTTGACGCGACTGGAAACTGACCTTGGGGTTTAAATAAGTGGTGGTTTGGAGCTTACATTGGCCCCAGGTGAAGACGCCGCTACGTGCTACTAATCTGAAGTAGTTAGGGACCTAGGTACCTACTTAGTAGGTACTTAGGTGGCTTGCTGGCGCTGTCCACGCTGCCCATGTGCTGCTTTGCTGACTACCTGCATGTTGTGGCATATGCGAGAGAATAGATGGTGCAAAGATAAATGGTATTGTCCCGGACATTGGTTGTTCAAGAACTGCCATGTTTCCCTTTCGCAAAACCATGCCTGAATGTTTGGATGAGTACCGTACCAATTTGGCATCACGACTTCAACCATACTCTTGAAGTGGCCGTTGAAAACATATCACAATCTATACTCTTGTCTTTGCAGGGTCTGTGTTGACAGGCACCACTCCGACCACGCCGGTTGCCACACGAGGTTGACGGGCTCAGAGTTGATACCTGAACAAGGGGCTCCTGTCTCCCAAGCGCAGGAGCTCCATGTCAGTGTACTTCTCACGGATTTGGTCTTCGTCGACGCCCGCCCGCCTCTTGTTCATTCGGCGCCAGGCAAAATACAGGATGACAGACCCGATCATCCCGGTGGCCCCCGTGGCCACGGCCAGCCCGTACCCAGTATCTGAAGCCAACGATCCTTGTCAGCAATCTTTACGACCCAATATACCCCATCAACTGTCATCAAGGGAATGGGGGGTGTGTGCGGCAGTGAGCACCTACGGTACACTGGGGCCTCCCCGTCGAGGAACATGAAGCTGCCTACTATTCCGCCGAGGTTGCCGACGGAGATCAGCATCGATGAGACCATCGCCCTCCGTCCGGCGGGGGCGCTGTTGTTGGTGCCCCATGTGAGGAGTATGGGGCAGGACGAGAAGGTGCCGACGACGGCGATGCACATCATGATATAGGCCGGGGCCACGTGCGAGCCGTGGAGGTCGCCGTCGAAGGACATGACGACGGCGAAGCCGAGGGCCATGGCGACAAAGCAAGGTATTGTGACTGAGCGCACTTAGCTTCTTTCTCATGCGCTTCTCAGGGAGACAGGGAAAGTAGGCAAATTCCAGCGAGCCTCCCTCACCCTTCACCGGACTTACAAGCAGCTCGGGCCCCGTAGCGGTCAGAGAGGTGCGGTATCAACACGCATGTGATTCCGGCCAGGACGTAAGGAGGCACACTCAATAATTGCGCGTTGGTGCTGGTAAAGCCCATGGACTTCGTCAACGTGGGGAGGTTAAACTTGACCCCTGGTGCATACCTAGTCAGCTCAGTCCTGGCTGATATCAAACCACAAGAAGCCGAGAGCTCACCGTAGAAACCCACGGCCTGGCACGTCAGACAGAGGGCCAAGAGACAGTTCTTCCAGTTCGTCAACACCATCCTCAGCTGATACCACTGAAAGCCCAGCTCGCCACCCTCGACATCGCTCCCGTCGGCGTTGAGGCCGCCCTGTTTGAGCTTCCGCTGGACCTCGAGGAAGCGCAGCTCGTCGGGGTGGAGCCACCGGGTCGAGCTCGACGGCAGGTCGACCAGGAAGAAGACCGTGATTATCCCTATGACGACCGTCATCAGGCCCTCCTGGTCACACGTTAATCACCTGGCCGCTACGGGTCCCGGAGGGATATGTTACGGAACATTTTAAAGCACAATAGTCGGGGAACCGTATAAGGAGAAGAAGTGCAGACTGACGACGATGAAAATCCACCGCCAGCCCTCGTACCCGCCGACCCCGTCCATCTGCGTGATGGCGGCGGCGAGTAGGCCAGAAAAGGCGCCGGAGACGGCCCCCGTGCAGTAGAAGGCGCCGACGCGGACCGACAGCTCGCGCGGGAGGTAGTAAGCCGATGCGAGGTAGGTCGCAGCTGGGAAGAAGCCAGCCCTGTGTTTCTTCGGCTTAGCGGATGGTGGTGTGGGAGATAAGGAGCCTCCAATGCCCCGGGGAAGGGAGAGGTGGTGGAGGAGGCCTTACTCGAAAACGCCCAGAAGGAAGCGGCACAGTGTCAGCCCCGCGAAGCTCTGGACCACGCCGTGCATGGTCATTATGAAGCCGAACGCGATGGTACTCGCGCCGAGGTACCAAGAAGGCCGCTTGATCTGCTTGAAGATGACATTGCTGGGAGTGTCTGGGCCGATGTATGAGCCTATCTCTTGGGCACACCCTCCACCCTCCCCACCCCAGCCAAATGGGTGTGTAGGCACTTACTGAAGAGAATGTACGAGATGAAAAATACGGAGAGTGCCGTATTGTATTCAACACCAGACAGGTGCAGATCTGTGGCCAGTCCCTCGATCTTCGCGTTGCCTATATTCGCCCGGTCCAGGCTTGAGACCAGGTACAGCAAAGCCAGATGAGGGAGCATTCGAATGTCGATCTTGATTCAGAATAGCAGTCAGCGATCTATTTTATCCTGGTGGATGTGATAAACTTGCACTGAGATGTGCGAAAAGCCCAATGCGATACCTTACGGTTCAGCCTCGATCTCCTCTGGGAGTCGAATCCTTCGTAGAAGTCCAAATCATCTCGACTCATCCCCAGCACCACGAGCCCGTCGACTTCGCGAACACTCGTGGTGATGGTGTTTCTGCTGGAGGCATTATTGAGGACGCTGTTGGTCACGCTGCTCTCTTCGAGTGAGAAATCTGCCGCTTTTTCTGCCATTGTGAGTCTTCTGATACGTCTTTTTCCAGATTAAGACACACGGGGTCCGGATGCCACCAGAAGGCATTCGAGGCATATAAAGAACCCGGAAGCGAGCGCTATGCGTCTAGAAACAAGCAATTGCACAAGCACTCAGGCCTCGCAACTGGAAGCTTGGCACCTGCATTGATTCCCAATACTTAAGTATCTTGGTCGATAAGCGGATGTTCGGTGTGCATCCAATGTCCGCGGTGAAAAGTTAGTCGGGATAACGGGAGCATCTGCAAACCCAAAATGGACAATCCCGCCACTCCAGAAACTTTGAGCACGCATCACGGCCGTGATACCATTCCCCTCTCCAGATTCAGTTCGCTCAAATCCGAGCCGGCTTTCCTCCGCGGCCAAGACAGATATCAGCGTGTCCTTGACTGTCGTTGGTGAGACTAGAATACTAGCTGACGCGTGACGCAGCGTAGTCCTCGATGTTGTGACCATACCTGGCCGAGTGATGCCGAGCAAGCGAAGCAGCATACTGTCATATCTAACGAGAGAGGTCGGCATGGGATCCAAGAACACTGAAAACGAAAACACCACCCTGTGACTTTCCGTATCGGATTTAGCAGATTGCGGTCTGGTGCGTAACCGAGGAAGGACATCCCTGTTGACATGACTTTGGCTTTGAGTTAGGACGACCAGATGATGACGACGAGGGATCCTCCGTCGGTGACGGGCCGCCCCTAGCTTGGACATGTCTGTTCGAATGAACTAGGAAACGCAGGACGGCCTCAACGCGGAATAACAAGATGCATGTCGATGTGACTTGGGGCCGCCGTCTGGATATGATCATTTATTGGTACCTAGAATAGCCAGCTGCGGTGTCTGGAGGTTTTGGGTGAAGCCGTCAAAGCTGCGCCAGTACATACGAGTGTACAGGTAGACCAATTCAACGGGCTGATCCTCGGAAACCATTAAGGTACATACAAGGGCCAAAAGCATGCTGCAGAGGGGTGGGTGTATTCGTTCTCGTCTGTAGTTCAACAGGTGGACTCGCAGCTCCCGATATGCACTCTTGTCCTCACCGCACAGGAGAAGCACTCCACTGCAGCCACAAATGTCGGTGCTCGCTGTGATAAGCCCTACAGTAAGCAATGACCAGTGCCATCGTCGACAACTTCCAGCCGGGACTAGCTGGGACCCAAAACTTGCTCCAAACTACGTAGCCAGCACACATGTGTACGCAAGGCACCTCCAGTCCGGAATCTCCCTTCTCTTAATACGCCCCAGGCGCTGGAGGTGATGAGCAAGTGTAGAGAAATTTATATGAGGTCCAAGGCCTTGTTTCAAATTGTATTTCGCACCGTTGTCAAGTGGTCTTGGTTGAGTCATATTTCTGAGAAAATTCTACATATTGAAAGGAACAATGTGAACTGATAAGTTCTCAAATACCCCACATCAAAAGTTACAACAGGCACTTTTATGCTACTCTACACGCAATTAGAGAACCTCAATTGTGCCAGAAACTATGAAGTTACTTGCTCAGCGCGCCATTCCTCCAATTTTTCGGCGCTCGAGACGGTTTCTGGATTCCCCAGTCCCAATACTTGACAGCTGAGCTGGACGCATGAGTCCATCAAGGGGATGGCATCAGTCAGACGTCCCTGAGAGTGCCAGGTGCAAGCCAGATTATGCATGGCAAAAATCGTGTCGGGATGGAAATGCCCTAATTTCTGCTTGCGAGCCTCCAACACTTCCACCTCCAGCTTCTCGGCTTCTTCATGTCTTCCCTGCTCCCAAAAGAATCGCCCTAAGGCGGACATACTGTCGATTGTATCAGCATGGGCAGTCCCTCGTTGTTGTTTGTGAGTCTCCACTACTTCCAACATTAACTTCTCAACCTCTTCAAATCTGTCTTGCCTCCAGAGTAATTCTGCCACGTCTTCTAGAGCCTTAAGTGTCTCTCGATGGCCAGGCTCCAGATTCTGTTTGCATATCTCTGCCCGTTCTATAACCAGCCTGTTGGCCTCTTCGTCTCGGCCTAGGTTTCGTAGTGTCGTCTTTAGGTTAGACATACTGAGCGGTGTATCGCTATGAGCAGGCCCGAGTACCTGCTTGCGAGTCTCGAGGACTTCCACACACAACTCCTCAGCCTCTTCTGAGCGGGCTGAACATGCAAGTGTCATCCCTAGCTTGGACATGCTGCGGAGCGTTTGGGGATCCTCGCGGCCCAGTACCTTCTTGCTCATGCCCAGCACCTCGCGTTCTATTGGCTCAGCCTCAAGGTACTTGCTTTGCCAGTATAGTGCGTATCCGAGGTTTCCCATGCTGATTAATGTATCGGGATGCTCTCGGCCTAGCACCTTCTCCCTTAGTTCCATAGTCTTCCGATATATCTCCTCGGCCTCCCTCCATTTCCTCTGGCCGTATTTTAGATCTCCTAGGATTTCCAACTTGGTCAATGTTTGGGGATGCTCGAGGCCCAGTGCCTTCTCACTTTGCTCAAACGCCTTCAGGTAACGGTTTTCAGCCTCCGCGTACTTTTCGGCATCGGTGCACCACTCGCCCACCTCAAAATCGTCCGCCTCACCGTCGGCAGTCTGCTGGGTTTCATTACTACCGCCACTTTCACAACTAATGTTGTCGTCATCGTCAAAGGTTTGAAACTTGTGCAGTATGTCACCAGTGGCGCCAACTCCATGTGGTGGACTTGAGTTACCAACTTCAGGAGAACGTCCGGTACTCTGAATTTCGTTGGCGTCCATGTCTCTGAGAAGTTCGAAACCGTCCTCAAAGTCGTCATCGCGAGACCCATCCTCATCCACTCTGTTTGCCTTGCCCGAGTCCGCGTTAGAGCTGTCTTCGTCGTCGATAACAGACCTGGGAAAAGAAAAACGCGCAAGCTTTTCCAGATGGAGTGCAATGTGGCCCTCTGTTGCTCTGCTTGTACCCAGCTCCTCCATGCAGATGGGGCAGGTCCGGCCTCCAGTATCCGTGATTGATTCACTGGCTTGAATGATGCGGGTTAAAGATGCTTCATTGCTAGTAGATCCTGCATGTTGCTCTCGAAGATGACTCTTGAATGTTTTGAGCTTCTCAAAGACCTGGTCTGAGTGCTCCGGACACCTCCAAACCTTGCGGTGTTCCGAGTTTTCGTGCTGAACTCAGTCTCTTCGGCTATCATATAGCTGTGTCGGGTTCCGACAGTCCGCGTACGTGCAGACATAAGGGCGCAAATCATGAATCAGATGGGCTTTCCACGCTTTTTCGGCGAGGACTTCCTTAGGGCACAAGAAGAAACAGTAAGGACATTCGAAGAACTTGTCGTTTGACGTCTTGGGCGAAGTCTTTGGCGGCGCAGGGAACCCAATGGGGGCATCTGCGGCTTCCTGTGTTGACGGGGCGTATTCCGAGACAGTCCAGTTCGAGCGGTTGTCCGCTATCTCGAGCCGCGGGATGTCAAGCTTGGTAGCAGTCGTGACGGAAGGAACAGCACTTGGAGTAATTTCCAACAAGGGCTCGCCAGCTCTGTGTCGCCAGGCGGTTGGAAGCCATCCCTTTCGGGCCTGGAACACCTTTGTGTGCTTGTCGAGCTTGTCCCGGTGCCTGGCCCAATACGCGAATTGCTGTCGGCGGCGAACATTTGCCTGTGCGATACGTTCGATAAGGTAAGAGTTGGTCCCAGTTGCTTCCCGCTCTTGTTCTTGGATCAAGACAGTCCTGATGGGTTCCCACACTTCGTCGTCGTGTTCGGCTGACCGCCCTCCTGGCGCCTCCGCAGGATGGCTCTCCCAGAGTGCCCTGACCTTTCTATACTCCAGGAATACCGATTTGACGTAGTAAACATCAGCTTCCTTGATAGCTTGTAGGAAATCGACTCCAGTGTCTTCGTCAACCTGCCGGCGGTTCGCAGCTCTGGAAGATCCGAGTCGGGTGGAAGGATTCCGTATCTTGGTGGACACCTTGAAAAGTCCATTGATAGGATCTTGAACGCTGTCTAGCAAGAGGTCCATGTCCAATACTGCTTCGTCCTCATCCACGTCTCCCTGTAATTGTATTGCTAATCGGTCTCCACTGGTTTGTCCCACTCCGGAGACACTCTCTCGGTTGGCGTCGGAGCACATTTGGATCACTTTCTTACTTTGTGAGTATTTTGGCTTCCAAGGTATAACGCGAGGGTCTCACATTCTTCTAGCGAGTTGATCAAGTCCTGCATGAATTTCTGAAGTTTTTGTGCCAGGCTCTCGGCTTCACGGAGACGGTAATCCAGAGAGCCATGACCGGGAACAAACAGCCCCATGTTTGCAGCCCAGAGCTCGAATCTCTCTGATTCAGATGCAAATAGATCTCAGGCCATGATTCATCGGCGCGCTCTTTCAGTGCCTTCTCAACTTCACGAAAGAGGTCCACAGCGGCAACACCAAGGGCTGCCAGGGCTGCAGTGCCAGAGACTGCACCTATGGGCATCGATCCGGCCATTTTGAACGACAGTCTTAGGTGGAGGGGTGACACACGTAAGCGACTTTCATGGCAAGATCAAGCCTGCTGCTTTGCCGGGTGGGGGTGAGAAATTCGCTGAAATGCGGCCCCCGCGGATTGTGTAACAGTCTCTGGATTAATTTTCTTCCATCTGCAGGCTTCCTCAAAGAGAATATACTAATCCAGATCCAGTCTCAAACATATTACTGCATGTCAGCAAGACAGAAAGCGGAGTCACGGCAGAAATACCGGCTGACCTGTGAAAGCCATATGCAATCTTCAACTCCGCACGAGGCTCGTCGATATTATGAAACATCTTGGTTGATATTCCGTCTGCTCGACATCCTACTGTCATGTCTGGTATCGAAGTCGCAGGTCTCGTCTTGGGAGCACTGCCTCTTGTTCTTCAATCCGTGGATGCTTACCGAGACGGCTTCCGCGGGATTGTCACAACCTTTAACAAGCGCCAACATGTCGCGAAGCTGGCTAGGGCACTCTTAATTCAACAGCATACCTTAGAAGAACTTATCAAGTTCGTCCTGTTGTCCAGCGGGTTCGAAGATGTCCTTGCCCTGGATGATGACCCTGTTGGTTGTCTCAACAACGCCGACCTCCAGAAGCAAGTCGAGGAATATTTAGGCCGGAACAAAACCAGACTTCTAATTGAGCAGCTCGAGGCCAACAGCGAGGCCGTGGGAAGGGTGGCCAGAAGTATATCAGGTCTTGTGCCTGGGCACCAGGTGAGCATCACTGCCCGCTCATTGAAGTCACCAGTGGAACCAGTTTTAACACCCGTGGACTGCACCAGGGAGCCAAGGATAACCTCCTCGCCATCATCAAAGCCAACCAAGACAAGCCAAGCTTGATAGCTGATCTGGCTCCTAGGATAAAGTTGGCACTAGAACCAATGACATGAAGGATATGATCCAGGAGATTGACAAGTGCAGCGATGCGCTCGAACGGTTCTCAAGGCTCGCCTTTTCGAACAGCCAGTCGATGAATAGCAACTCATCCAGAAGGTCTCAGAAGCTGGCCAAAGCCTTCCGCCAGATCCGAGGGCGGGCCGGGGGGCTGTACAGTGCTGTTCTACAGGGATTCAAAAACGAATGCCACGACAGTCACGAGGCAAGGCTGTACCTCGACGACCGTATCCAGACTGCTCACCAGGTCCTTCAGCGGCGGGGTGCATCAGGCTCTGATGCACCGCTGATGATTTTTGACTTGGTCTTCTACGCTGAGGGACAGGAAGAGGACATGCTGTACTACGAAACAGCGGTCCAGGTCTTTGGCGACCGTAGCACTGACAATGACAACACGGGACCGGCCAGTACTTCGGGGTCGGCGATAAACACGGTCACTTTCTGTGTGACTGATGATCAATCAGACTCGAGGCCCAACATAGTCGCTGTCACAAACATCTGCACAACAATAAAGGAGACTCGTGGGATGCAGCCTCGCCTCTCTTTCGCCTTGCTAGAGGATGGTCAGATGGGCACGTTTCCGGACCACAACGCCCCGCCCGCAACGCGGTGCCCGGCTCACGTGGCCCACGGAGACTATGTATCCCTGAGCCAAATACTGAAGACATCGTCGACAACCCTACCCTGGAAGCCTCGGTTGCAGCTCTCCTTGAGCCTGGCGTCCAGCCTCCTGCAGCTCCTCCGAACACCCTGGCTTACACAAGCGTGGCGCAAAGATGCGGTGTTTTTCTTTGTACCCGATGCACCTCCCCATCCGTCAGGACGCAGAGGACGAAGTCCGCAATTCGATCTTAACCGGCCCTTCGTTATCTGTAATTTCGGCGGCGAGTCTCCCGAGCTGCGTCCCATGGAAACCAGGGCGGTACTGCTGGAGCTAGGAATTATATTGCTGGAGATATGGCATGGAACTACTCTGGAAGAGCACTTTGGGCTGGGCGAGTCCGACACACATTCGCAGCCGGCAAAATCCTTCGAACGTCTGGCGCAAGCACTGGAGTGGGAGGACGAGTGGACGAACCCGATGCCAGGTCTTTTTGGAGAGACGGTGTCGCATTGTTTGAGGGGAAACAACGTGACCGCTGGGAAGAACCTCGATTGGGAGGATTTGAATGTCTGGAGCTCAGTTTGCGGTAATATCATTGAGCCGCTGTCGAAGCTTTATAAGGATTTCTGATGTAGGGGGTTGAATTTTAACTCGAAGGTCCGCTATGCAGCACACCACAGCGTCTGTATTGTGAACAGACTGAGGACCTCTGCCCCTCGGATCCCTATATCTGAACAAGTAGACTTCTGGATCTCGATTGTAGCTTCAAGTCTGCTCATGGCTAAATAGTCCTATACATGTTAAACAATATGGCATGTTGGCTGCCGAGGTCTTCTGACTTCATGGACTGGAGGTATTCTTTACGTGTAAGAGTAAATCCTCCCGTTGTGATAATATTTGATGTCTTCCTACATCGAAGCCTTGGTATTACAGAGAATGATATCAGTGAGTATTCTGCAAGGCAAGGATGTAGAAGGACAGGAGCACATGATCGATCGCTCTGATCATGTCTTGCTTTTTCAAAGAGGGTGCAGCCTATGATTTCATTTCAAAAGCGAGCCTGTCATGGATCACTGCTCTTCTTCTGGACAATCACAGCCGGCAGTTGTAAGTAAGACCGGAAGCACTCTCTAGCCAGTCGTACAGTGACACAAGTCGGGATTCGTCCACAGTTTGAGGGATAGACAAGGAATGGCCCCGCCCAGTTACGTTAGCGCGTCACCGTACACCTATGCCGAGCGTCACTGCAGGACGAGAATCCCGCGAGCCTCCAAGTGACTCACCTGCAACAGCGCGAGTGCTCCGATGGCCATGATTCCGGATCACCGTGTGAAGGACATATAAAGCTCAGTATTGGCCGAGTGCTGTCGAGGACCTGCTTTCCCACGTCCTGACGCACAACCACGCATCATACTCACAACCGCCCTGCCCTTGACTCATCATGCAGTTCATTACGGTCGACGTCTTCACGGACACAGCCTTCCTCGGCAACCCGCTCGCGGTGGTCATTGTCGAGGACAAGGAGCAGGCGGCGCTGGACAAGGACAACAAGCAGCTGATCGCCAAGGAGTTCAACCTCTCCGAGACCATCTTCCTGTACCTCCGGCCGGGGGAGACGCTGCAGCACCCGGACCGGTCGTCGAGCGTGCGCGAGGTGAGCATCTTCACCGTCGAGAGCGAGCTCCCCTTCGCGGGCCACCCGACCATCGGCACGACGTACCTGCTCCTGCAGCACCTGGGCTGGGACTTTGTCGATACCATCCGGCCGCCCTGCGGGCCCATCCGCATCGCCAAGGCCCCGGCCGACGGCAGGGTGACGGCGAGCATCCCGCACGACGTCCACCTGCACTCGCGCACGCTGCGGTCGCTCTACGAGCTGGGCGACAAGGACGTCACCGCCCAGATCGCGCCCGCCCTCCACGACGACGAGGCGATCCGGGAGGCCGAGCTCGACGCCCCCATCTTCAGCATCGTCAAGGGCATGACTTTCTTGCTCGTGGAGCTTCCCAGTCTCGAGCACCTCGGCCGGGTGGACGTCCGCAAGCGACTGGACCTTGGCGAATATGTGAGCCTGCTGGATGCAGGCCCATGGGGCCACGGCTTCACGGCGAGATATTGTTAGTGACTTCGTTCCCTGCACCCTTCCTGGCATTCCCGGAGGCGTATCGCTGGCGTGAGGGCTCGTCTCGCGGGCGGGATGAACAGTGCAATACTGACGGGTGACCTGGCCAGACTATGTCCCGCAGGCAGTTGCTACCGATGAAGACGGGCTGAGGAACGAGACCATCCGTACGAGGATGGTGGAGCTTGACTTTGAGGACCCTGCGACGGGGTCTGCGGCATCGTCGCTGACGAGCTATCTGAGCATCAACGGGGGTGCTGATGAGACCAGGTATCGCATCACCCAGGGCGTCGAGCTCGGGAGGAAGAGCGATATAGAGACACACATTGTTTCGAATGCGGGCCCAGACGGAAAGAGGACGATAAGAGAGGTGAGGCTCGGCGGCACGGCAAAGGTCGTGATGAAGGGGGAAATATTCCTGTAGAATGCTGCCCTAGACGCGGGTTCACCTGATGATCTAATATGGGCCGGTGCAGGCACTGCTACTATTTGCAACAAACCCTCGAGATGGGATATGTTCTTGGGTCCATCGATGGATGGACGGGATGTTCTGCATCTGCCTGTGGTCGTGATGTGTTGGGTATACACCTGATTATATGTACACGTTTCTAGAAGGCATAATTGCCGAGAGGCTTTCTGGCAGTGTGTTTTTTTGTTTGCGAGCCCGGGCGACTCTTCGCTAGTCCCCGCACAAAGCCGCATGAGGGACAAGGATGCTTTAGATGAGTGGAACGGATGATTCAGGACAGTAACATAAAACCTCGGATGGGTTGCAGCAACGCTTGCAAGACACGGCGCTCCCACAGCCCCGGGTCCGAGTTGGCTTGCCCAATTTGCAGCCCAAATGACATGACATTACACTGCGTTTTAAATCAGAAGACAACGAGGCTGCCCAACCTGACTGGGAGTTGGTATACCGTGTGATAGAGCGACGTCTGTACTGTCTTGAAAGGTCGTCATGGGAGCAAGAGGAGCAAGGGCCGGTGATATGCGGAAGCATGGGCAATGAAATGGCTTTAAATTGAGCAGCCGGGGCTGTAAGGTTGGCACGAGCCGAGCGATGCGAGGGAAAAGAATCTGGGGAAAGCAGCAGAACCAGTCATGAAAAGGGCCCAAAAGTGGACCGGCCGGGGGCGCGGGAGGGGCGACTGTGGGCCTTGGTTTGCTTTCTTTCCCCGCTGCTTCCTAATACGGTCTACACTAAGCCCGGCTTCCCCACAAAGGGATGACCGGGAATCGATGTTCTAGAAAAAAACTCAGGGAGTCTGGCAGTGTGTCTGGCTAAACCTTGGGACAACATTGGGACAACATTGGGCTGAACAGCGCTCTCTCGCTCCCACTCAGCCACTACGGCACCTCCCAGGCCTGACATTCCAACCCTTTCCACATTCCTCGGGTAGTGCTAGACCTCCAGACCGCCGCCATTCCATCACAGTTCTTCGGTGACTGAAGTCTTCATTGAGCCTCGACCAGTCCCGATCTTCCCATACCCGCCGTCCTGACCCAGCTGCAGCCCTGCAGCAGGACCCTGCCTTTCACGATCACATTCCACTTGAGGCTAGCTCCTTGCCTACAATGAGTGACTGAATACCCAAATCTGCCGACCCCGAACCAGCCCAGTCGCGACCTGGAACCCCAGGTTCCGTCCGACGCCATCGAGCAGCCCTCATCGTCTCACCGGACGACCACCAACCACTTCCAGTCGTCCACTTATTCTCGTCTCTTCGCCCAACTCGCCAACCTTCACAGACACACACACACCGACACACACACACACGCACATCATACACGTACAAGACCTCCTCCCTTCGACCTCCGGACACTATCGCATGCCGGCGTCATGGAGTCTATTCAGCTGGCCCAGATGCTAGCTGACATCTCGGACCTCAGCGCCGCCGATAAGAAAGCAGCAGCAGCACTTGTGAACGCCAACAAGGCCCTTGTCCAGCAGGCGCAGGCGCAGGCGCAGGCCCCCACGTCGGACCAGAATGACGGCCTCAAGCCTGCGCTCACCGCAGGCGCCTCGCGACCCTCGTCCTCAGTATCCAACAGCCGTCTCGACAAGTTCGGTCGCCGAATCCTGACACCTCCCATGACGCGCACCAACTCGGCCCAGGGCTCCATGCCGGGTACGCCGCGAGGCTCTGACGTAAGACCGTCCTCGTCCCATGCGCTGGCTGTGTCCAACACAGAATAACCCTGCTAACGTGCTGCTGTGCGCAACAGCCCGAGGACGATGTCGACCGCGCGAGCACGCTGATGGCCCTCTACGACATCCGCAACAAGATCAAGCAGCAAGACAATACGAGCCTCATCAGGGCGCGAGAGAAGATCGATGCCATGATCGCGAAGCAAAAGGCCGCCGTCGAGAAGCAGGGCAAGCAAGGGGGCGACGCGTCCCAGGCCCAGGAGAGGCCACGGCCTACGTCGCGCTACACCTTCCCGAGGCCGGACGCGACGGGCACCGCCGAGAAGAAGTGACCGAGACTGGCATTTGAATCGTCTCTTTGCCACGGCGGATTAAAAAAAATGCATTGCTACACTTGTTTGGCGCGTGGCGTTTTCAGGCACGGAAAATTCTGTCACACAATGACTATCTAGGTACTTGGTAAGGGTGCGGTATGGGCTTGGAATGGAACGGGGTATATTATAAATGATCTGGGTTATGAGTGACCAATGGTAATGAGACGTCAAATGTATGGCTGGGAGGGATTGTACAAAACCGCGTGTGTCTTTTGGGAGGCCGGTCTGGTCTGTAAAATAGACGGTTAATGTAAATTTTGCCTTATGTTCTGTTAATGATCACAGAGCGGTCCTTCACGGCAGATATAAAGAAGAGGCGCAATGATAGTGCCGCATCTCGTACGTGCTGTTCCACGCGTATGTTTTGCCGGTGTTTCTGAGGTTCCTTGAACTCTGGTGGCCTTCCTCCGTGGATCAATGGCTGCAGCTGCAGCTACAAACAACAATGAAACGAGCCCATCCGGCTCTATGAAACTGTGCCCGTTCTTAACCGTCAACTGTGGCACATCGTCAAGTAAAATGCGATTCAGTTTGGTCCCAAGATAATGAAAAATAAATTTACCTGGGAGATAATCATGTCTGGTAAAGACGGTCCAGTCCCCCCAAGAAAATGTCATCATCATTGCAGGGGAGCCGAGCTTGGTCCGAGCCCGAAGCTCCACTGAAACTGACCGCTGCCGCTGCAGCTGAGCTTCGCCAACTGCTAGTAAGAACGAACCCCACCCATCCGCAACCCGCCCTTTTGACAACAAAATTGCACCCGCGACGTCACGGCTCTACCTTTCATTTTCCCGACCACATCGCCGTCAAGAGCGCTTATCCGGCGATCCTGCCCAACATGGCGACAGGAGTGGATGCGAAGCTCCTCAAGAGCACCAAGTTCCCTCCGGAATTCAGCCAGAAGGTCGACATGACCAAGGTCAACCTGCAGGTCATGAAGAAGTAGGTCAAACCCGCGCCCGGCCCTCCTGTGCCAACGAGTCCCAACGAGTCCCAACGAGACTGACGTGCCACTCCTTGTGAAGGTGGATAGCTGGAAAGATTTCGGAGATCTTGGGCAGTGAGGATGACGTGGTCATTGAGCTTTGCTTCGGCCTCATTGAGGGTTCTCGATACGTGAGTTGAATCGATCACAATCTTGCCCATGATCTCCCGGATGCTAACATTTCCTCGTCGCTTTTAGCCCGACATAAAGTCCCTCCAGATCCAACTGACCGGCTTCCTCGACAAGGACACGGCGCCTTTTTGCAAGGAGTTGTGGAATCTCTGTCTCAGTGCCCAGACCAGCCCCCAAGGCGTGCCCAAGGAGCTGCTCGAAGCCAAGAAACTGGAGCTGATACAGGAGAAGGCACGCCGCTCCCAAACGAGCTCGACTGCCCAGAACCCGAATACTAACACGCATTGAGCAGATCGAGGCCGAGAAGGCCGCCGAAGAAGCCCGCAAGAGACGAGAGGAGTTTGAAGCCCGCCGTGGTCGAGGAGGTGGCCGAGTCGACAGCTACCGTGGTGGCCGTGGCGACCGAGACACATACCGTGGTGGCGGGCGAGGCTTTGGGCGAGGTCGCAGTCCCTCACGTTCACCACCACCGCCCAGGCGAGGCGCCCGTGATAATTACCGCGGACCCATCCGTGGGCGCGATTCATACGTGCCTGGCGATCGGCGCCCTACTCGGCGACGATCGCTCTCGAAGGACTCCCCACCGCCTCGTTCCCGCTCCCGCTCATCCAGCGCATCTGGCAGTCGACGACCGAGAAGACGCAACTCGTCGTCCCCGGAGCGCGACGTACGCAAAAGGTCACGGTCTCCGTTGCCCCGAGAGAATAACTACCGCCCTCGCAGAAGGTCGCTTTCCTCTGGCAGGAACTCGCCCGTGCCCAAGCGTCGGCGGTACTCGTCGTCTCGAAGTCGCTCACCTGTCAGGCGGAGGCGCGGCAGGTCACCTTCATCGTATGGCTCGGACAGGCGGTCTTTGTCACGATCACGAAGCCCACCACGGCGCAGGCGTCACCGAGACAGCCGGAGCCGGAGCCGGAGCGGCTCCCCTGGCGGTGGTCGCCGTGTCCGGGGTCGAGGAAGACGCGAGCTAAGTCGTAGCAGGTCTCCGTTCGAATCTCCGCGCGACTCCCGGCGCCTGTCGAGATACCGGAGCAGAAGCAGAAGCAGAAGCAGGAGCAGGAGCAGGAGCTCGAGCCGTGGAGGAAGAGGGGGGAGCAAAAGAAGCCCACGGAAACATAACACATCCTCCATCTCATCTAAAGACCGTTCGCGAGACAACTCGGCTGATGTTTCCGAAGACGAGAACAGAAGACCCAGACCCAAGTCGCCTGCCCAAGATGACGACAACGAGCCCAAGACGACGACAGCGACAGACGCCTCACCGAAGGTACGCTAGTCTCCTTGACTGGGAAGATTGGAGGCCCCGGATGGTTCTATCAGAGCTTGTACGCGAGACACCTACTGACCAGCTGTCATGTTCTACGACACCTCAGCCCCAGCAGAAGACCACGCAGCAGAGGGCCACTGAGCTGAAAGAGAGGCTGCTCAGGGAGCGGCTGATCAAGTTGAGGAGATCCTCGAAGAGCGGACCGAGCAATGTCTGAGGCTAACACCTGTTGAAGTGTCAGGCACAGGCACACTGTAAGCGTATCTGAAGTGGGTGATTGTTACGGCCGTCGCATTTGCATGGCCCCATGCTCCATCCATAGCCTGAAAGACACGGGCGTCGTACATAGAAATGCCCCTGGACCACCTTCGCAACAGTCCTCAGGTCGCCCGTCGTCTTTGATTGCCTCTTGGCTGATATCTTGCTCCGACGTGCTATCTAAATGCTGTTGGCTGCAAAGCTAGGCGCAAGCTTGCGTATTCCCTGTGGCTACCTACCTACCTACCTACCTCCTAGAGGCTTGTGTGGTCTGCCTAGCATGTCCACAAGAACAACGCGACTGTACCCAGGTGCTGTACTGAATGCGCCGGGTCGCTGGCCTGGCTGAAGCGATGTGGACTAATCCTCCGGTACCTCCTTCCACATGGACTGGAATACCATGGACAGAGAAAGCGCGATGCCTTCAGATTCAAGCCCAACCTGCAGTATAAGCCCGACTCCGTGTGCCTCCGCTTGAACTTGCGACATCACCAGCTGCCAATATCATCCACAACTCATCACCAACGTTCATGCTCACTTGTAAGTGTGTTAGCCCAGAGTGATTGACAGCTCTCATCCCACCACACCGCCCGGATGTGGGCGGGCTAGCCCCACCACCCACCCTACTCCAAATCAATCGGCCGTCCAGCATTGAAGATGCCAGCAAAAAAGAAGGCCAAGCTTAAATCGAGCCGTGCAGCACCAGCCAGCCCCCAAACCCACCCCGGAACCAGCCCAGAGACAAGCCCAGAAGCCAACCCACAACCTACCCCAGAAACCGACCCCGAAGCCAACCCAGAAACCAACCCAGAAAGCAGCACAGGAAAAGTGACCGAGACGGATAAGAAGGCACTTCGTCGTGAAGCTGTAGCTCACCTTGAAGCCTGCCGATTGGCCAGGGAACACGAACAACTTGATCCACTATTCGAGACCGACGACCAAGACGATAAATTCGACAGCGAAAGTCAAGACAACCAGGACGAGACCAACGAACAGAACCACGACGTCGGACCCCAATCCGATCGGGCTACAGATAGACAGATCGAGGCTCTGACGGAAGCCAACACGCGTCTTAACGACGGCTTCAAAACTGTAGCAGGGCAGCTTGTCGCGGAGCAAAACCTGGGCCACACTCCAGATCCTCTGAGCTTGATGGTTCTTGGTCACGCCCAAGAACATTCGCCGTCAGATCCAGACGCGCCCTCGGAGTCTGTTGAGCTTGCAGAGTAGGAGGCCCTCGCTCCATCTCCACGAGGCGCGCCTACCTCTTCCCAAGGCGCCGCGGGACCCAGCCGGAGGGCGGAGACTCCTGCGCCTGCGACAGCACCCGGCGACGCTTCACCATCGCCTGAGCCAGAACCAGTATTCATAGATCCAGGGCCTCTTGCCGATCCTTCTTCGATCCTAGGTGGCGACGAGCCTGGCTCATATCGAGAAAGCGAGACTGTGACTTGGGAGACGCCGACGCCGACGCCTGATCCTTCCCAGCGCGAACTGTCCAGCTGCGTTCCGCCTACCACCGAGTCGACTCCCGGCACGGGCCTGTCGAACGAATCCCGAGGGAGAAAGAGAGTCCACTGGCCCTCGGACGACAAGTTGTGTGACATCCGTCTTGTGAGCCCACACAAGAAAGCAAGACTCGATTCACCGCCATGACGGAGAACAGCCAGACAGCCTCGGGCGCCGATGCGCCTGGTGGGTTGCCATTCTACGAGCAGTCTCGCGCACAATTGAAGTCACTGTTGGCCAAGAGGCGTGAGCTCGAGAAGAAGTTGGTAAGTGTTGCTCGCGGATCTTTCTTTCTGCTTGCAATTTTTGCGTGTGAGCTTCTCCTAACGCCGCGTTGCGCCGCAGAACACTATCGAAGAGACAATCTACACCAAGGAACAAGAATATCTCGACCAAACACCGTCCGGGAACATCATGACCGGCTTCGACAACTACACCAAGGGGACCAACGCGGTGGCGGCCCAGCGGCGCAAGGGAGGCAACCTGGAGCCGCTCCGAGTCTTCACCAAATCGTCCATCTCTTACAACGCCAATGCGGCCGACTCCACCGCGAACACGCCGGGCTCGAGCCACGCGCCGACGCCGGTGAGCACGACGTTCGGAGGTGGCAGCGGCAGCAACCACCCCACGCCGACAAGCGCGACGGCGTCCACGGGCAAGGCCACAGGCGGCGGCGGGGGCCCGAAGAAGGACAAGAAGAGGACTGCCATCAGCATAAGCGCAGACGTGGGCGGTGACAGCGAGAGCGACGTCAATGTCAAGAAGGTCAGGACGAACTTTGGGGCCTCCAGAAAGTAGGAGGATTCTGGTGATGTCTGCCACCCTTCTGGCAGTGAATCACAGCAGGACGGCCCGGAGGACCTTGGTGATAGCTACACCGCAAGCCAGGAATCAGGCCAAGGAGTCGCTCTCGAGGAGCCCGTGTCCGAACCCGACTCGGAACAGGAGGGTTCCAGTGATGAATACATCCCTCCCACTCCCTGGTGCAGAGGCAGAGCACGAAGGTCACGAAGGTGAAGAGAGAGAAAGAAGAGATGTTTTCTTGTCTGTATTGATCATTCTTCTCAAAACATAGTTTCGGTCTTGAAGCGAGGCGTTTCGGACGGACGAGCTGGCAGGATGAAGACTGTATACTGTACGGCTTCAACCGGCTAAGTCCAAGTCCAGGCATGGATAGGATTCTTTCTTACACTACATGGGGCTGTCACATGCAGCAGGGTCAAGCAAGTTAGACCAAATGCCAAGCATTTTATAGCAGCACGCTCACCCCTCGGCCTCCCACGCCCAAGAGCTTCATCCTGACAGTCTGGCCAAAAGGAGGTGTGCAGCTGCGGGGCACGCCGCCCAGATCGACGTTGCATGCATCCTCGGGCATGTGTGAGGGTATTTTGTGTACATCAGGGACTTGATGCACGGCACCTTGAACAGCACTGCACCACACTGCACCACACTGCACCAAAGGCAAAAAAAAAAAACGCTGTCCGAATATTAAGCTTCGGAAAGTTTAGGCGGGAGGAGAGCACAGGAGGAGGGGGGCTCGTCTCCTCTCTCGCGTCAAGCTGCCGGCTGGAGACACACTCGCTCAAAGTCCCGGCGCAGCTCAGCGTGTCATCAGGGTGCCCGTCAATGTCATAATCGTGAGGGGTACGCAGAAGCTCCTCCTCCTCTTTTGAGTAATCTGGGACCCGCCCCATTGCGGGGTCGACGGACGGACAAGGCACGTTAAGCTGTCTTGACTGAGACAAGGACGTGCAGTTCACTTTTCCCATTTCCGCTAAGTGAGGCACGAGGCGAAACGGTAGTAGAGAAGTCCAGCAGTCGTAGTAGCAGTCGTAGTCGCAGTAGGGCAGGGCAGAGGTGTATAAGGCCACTTGGTTTTGTCGAAATCTTTTTTTTCTTCTTTCCGTTTCTGGTTCTTGCCTCTCTTCTAAATCTTGCTTCTTCCACAGAGTAACCCCCGCCCTCCCCTCCCGCCCAGTGTTCACCTCCCGCACCCATCATCTCACGAGAGAGGGGAAGCTCCTGACCGCCTTCATGATGACCATCCGCGCAAAGTTGACCCCCGAGGTGCTGCTCTCGGCACCTCGTAGATCCGCGGGCAGTCCCAACAGCTCTGGCAAGCTCGTCCTGTATACAGTGAGCCCCCTCGAGTTCGGTCATGTTTGGTATACCGTTCTGTCAGCACGGGAAAACATGAGACGCAACCAATTGAGTTGAAAGCACGCAACGGCTAACACGTGTCAGGTGTCTACGTATTCCTTCCAAGAGCACAAGAAGACCATCTCGGTCCAGGTGCTCGATCTCGAATCCAAACATGCCACCACTCTGTACACGGACTCAAACTACAGCGAGCCCACATGGGTGGGCGAGACCGAATTCCTCGTCATCAAGAGCGGCGAGAAGGGCACGTCGAGCCTCCTCGTCGCAGACGTGAAAAGCCCCGGCGCCTCGTTAGTTTCTCATATCTGCCCCTCGCCGGTCTCTCTCTCTCTCTCTCTCTCTCTCTCTCTCTTGACTTCTACTCACATCTTTCGCATCAAGCCCCAAGGAGATCAGCAAGTTCAGCGGGAGCATCTCGAACCTCAAGGTGAGCAAGCTGAGCGATGACACCTTTGCCCTGGCGTGCTCCGCCCTGGTGGATCCCTCCGGGGCCATGTACAACCCGGAGAACGAGAAGAAGCCGTACTCCAGCGCCAAGGTCTACACGAGCCTCTTCGTCCGCCACTGGGACTCGTGGGTCAACGAGAACCGCAATGCCATCTTCTACGGCTCGCTCAGGCGGTCCCCGGGCGGCGCCTGGCGCCTCGAGCCCCCGGGCCTGGTCAACGTGCTGGCCGGCACGCGGCTGCAGAGCCCCGTGCCGCCGTTCGGCGGCGCGGGCGACTTCGACGTCGGCCCCACGGGCATCGCGTTCGTGGCGCGCGACCCGGACCTCAACCCGGCCACCCACACCAAGAGCGACCTGTACTACGTGGCCCTCCCCAGCTTCGCGCAGGCCAAGCCCCCGGCGCCGCAGCTCGTCAGGACGGGCAAGCTGCGGGGCTACAGCGGGGCGCCGGCGTTCAGCCCGGACGGCAGGTCCGTCGCCTTCACGCGGATGCGCGACGTGCAGTACGAGAGCGACAAGCCGCGGCTGCTGCTGGTCCCGGACGTAGCCGACCTGGCCAACGTGCAGGAGTTCTACGAGACGGCCGACGGCGAGGGGGGCTGGGACCGCAGGCCCGACACCATCCTATGGTCCGCCGACGGCCGGGAGCTCTACGTCGTGGCCGAGGACCTGGGGCGGTCCAAGCTGTTCGCCCTGCCCTCGGACCCGCGGCTGGCCACGGAGCCGCCCCGGGTCGTCTCGGGCGTCGAGGGCAGCATCGGCGACGTCAGGCCCTACCCGGGCGGCAGGGTCTTCGCTAGCGGCTCCAGCCTCACGGACAACTCGCTGTACGCCGTCGTCGACCCCTCGTCCGGGGCGACGAGCCTCGTCTCCTCCAACACCAAGCAGGGCCGGGCGTTCGGCCTTTCGCGGTCGCAGGTCGGCGAGATCTGGTTCAGGGGCGCGGGCGACTACGACGTGCACGCGTGGGTGGTCCGGCCGTCGGACTTCGACCCGTCCAGGAAGTACCCGCTGGCGCTGCTCATCCACGGCGGGCCGCAGGGCATGTGGGCCGACAGCTGGTCGACGCGGTGGAACCCGGCCGTGTTCGCGGAGCAGGGGTACGTGTGCGTGATGCCGAACCCGACGGGGTCCACGGGCTACGGCATGGCCCTCGAGGACGGCATCCGCGGCGAGTGGGGCGGCCGCCCCTACCGCGACCTGGAGCTGTGCTTCGAGCACGTCGCGGCCGAGCTCGGCGACCACGTCGACGTCTCGCGCGCCGTCGCCGCGGGAGCCAGCTACGGCGGCTACATGATCAACTGGATCCAGGGCCACCCGCTCGGCCGCAGGCTGAAGGCCCTCGCCTGCCACGACGGCGTCTTCAGCACCCTCAACCAGTACGCGAGCGAGGAGCTCTTCTTTCCCATCCACGACTTTGGCGGCGAGCTCTGGAGGAACAGGGAGGGCTACGAGAGGTGGGACCCCGCGAGGTATGTGGACCAGTGGGCCACGCCGCAGTTGGTGAGTAACTAGTACCTCATATCCATCCGTGATATCCCGCGGGCGTCTATTCTCCAGGGGCAGTCTGTCTTGGTCGGAGGAGGCGGCATGCTAAGCTGGACACAATGTCCCCCGCGTCTAGGTCATCCACAGCGAGCTCGACTACAGATTGCCCGTCACCGAGGGCCTGGCGGCTTTCAACGTGCTACAGTCCCGCGGTGTCCCCAGCAAACTCCTGGTCTTCCCGGATGAGAACCATGTGAGCCCCCACCCTTTCCCCCCCCCCATGAAAAAAAAACTTGCCGCTTCTTTGACCCCTAAAGGGAATAGCACTGACTTGATATTGGTCAGTGGGTGTTGAAACCAGAGAACTCGCTGGTGTGGCATAACGAAGTGCTTGGCTGGCTCAATAAGTACTCTGGTGTCGGGGACGGCAAGGATGATAAAGGAGTATCACAATGAGATGATGGTGTGGTGACATCCTGTATTGATGACCATCATCAGAGTCAAATTGTAAACACTATCTGCCGCTCATAGCGGAAAGCAAGATGGTCGACAGCAAAGCATAGTCCATCAATTTCGTCGCTTCCAAGATGCACTTCCCACTTCTCTTCTTTTTGTTCCAGCAACAACGGTTGCCAGCAGTAGAAAGAAAACATGTCGAGCCAAATTGCAAGTCATACTTCCCACATCTTCACCCCTTCTGCTGTTGGACATAGTCCTCCTTGATACGAGTTCAATCAGCTGGATCAGGCAATTATGGAATATCACCATGGTACTGTTGGACGAGACTCGTGATGTCTGCCCAGACCATGTTTCTGTTTGGGGAGACGATCCGGCCGTTGGCTCTCTGACGTGTTTTCCTTTCCTCGATCACCTTTTCAGGGTACTGCGCTTTCAGAGACTCCTGGACCCAGCGGGAAATGGCGGCGTCTTGAATACCGTCGATGAAGCGGCCGATGAAGACTCTCTCATTCGTTCCGTAGTTGCCAGCCTTGTACTCTTTGTGCATGCCGTTGATGTGGGCGCAGAACTCCTCCAGGGCCTCCTCCCGGGCTTCCTCGCGGGTTTCCTCCTGTGACTGCCTCTCCTCTTCGCGGTGGGACACTTCCTCTTGGTGAGCAGGGGCCTGTTGGGACCAGCCCGTAGACATTGTGAATCTCCGCGGCTGCTGGTGCTCACTGACTTTTGTCTCCTTGGCTGGAGGAGGCTGAGGAGGCTCGGCAGGAGCACCCGCATGGGCCCTCTTGACTCCCCGTGGATACCGCTGTTTGGGTGGCCTACTGTTCTTCTGCACACGGTTGTGATCATGGTCACTGGGGGTTGTGGTTGGGATGTTTCCCTCGGTCTCGTTCTGAGACACAGCAATCCCCTCATCGGAATCCTCGTAAGGTTGATGTTGTCGCGGCCGGTGTTGGGGCAGCTCTTGCAAGTTTGCAGTGACCACTCGGGGCTCAGGGTGGTGACGAGACCGGTCGGTCTGCCGGGCACGAGAGTCTGCTTGGAAAACATCAGTACGGTAAGTCAACCACGGTCCTGAAGTAGTACCCTTCCCGTACCAGCCTTTAGGAGCGAGTCTTCAGTATTGTTGATCGGTGCTTGGAGTCCAACAATCTCATCTTGCAGGTTGGCTAAGCACTCTTCCAAGAAACTGGTATGGCCCTCGTGTTCTTCGTGGCGGTCTTGAAGGTTGGCGATGGCGTCCTGCAAAGCCTTTATTTCCTTCTTGTGGTGGTTCTGGAGGTTGGTTCGTAGAGCTTCGGTTTCTTCCCTGTGGGAGTCCTGGAGCTTGGCGATGGCGTCTGACATGGAACTCGTGACTTTGTCGTAGTGGTCTTGGTGATTGGTGATGACGGCCTGCAAGGATCTGATCTCGTCGGTATAGCGCTTTTGCAGGGTTTCGATGGTCTTCTGTAACGAGCCGACTTTCTCGTTGACAGCTTCCTCTTGTCGTCGGCCCTCTTCAAGGTGCAGAAATTTGGTGATTTCACTCAACCTGAATGCTGCATCCATTGGCGCCATTTTTGTGCCCATGATGTCCTGAAGTCGGCACTGCCCGTGGTAGGCCCCGGGAAGGAAGGTCTGCAGGTGACGATTGGGAGAAGAGTGTGAGGAGAGGGAAATGCTGCAGAGGGGACGAATCTGGGGAGCACAAGAGAGTATAGGAGCAGAGTTTGCTGAGCCTGAGGTCTGGAAATTGAAGTTCTGGGTGGTTGCCGTATTCCATAGTAGCAGCCAGAAAAGATACATACTCAAGCGCCCATACGGCTGGCTTCTGCCTCTCCTCCTCCTTCCTCCTTTCCTTCGTTCCTGCCTTCCTTCCTCCCAAGCCAGCCATACTCTGATTTCTGGCTTCTGCTTCACCCCTGCCGTGTATAATGTGTTCTTGTATACAGTGGACGGTATGTACAACAAGGTACAGCAGAATGCCTCGAGATACATGATTTGGCACTATCTTCAATACTGACCTCTCTTAAAGCACTCATACTGCTGATTACAACTTCTGAAAAAAGACTGGTAAAGCGTGCGGGTCATCACATTTCTGTCATTTTAGTTCCCACTTCATGAATCATAAGCTGTTACTGATGTACATGCATTTTGACTGACTCCAACCCCCGTGACTTGAACTAGTTCCAGCGGTCCCCAAAATGCGAGTGTTGAATCGACTTATAGCCTATTGAAGCCAATCCCAAAGACCACCTCAAGCGGGTAGTATATTGGAAATTCAAGACACGGGACACGAGACCAGAGGCATCTTCATCTCACTCGCCCACAGCAACCCCCCACGTCGCCTTGATGAGGTCCGCGGCTTTTTCGGCGATTCCATAGACGGTGGCCTGGAGATTCGCGGTGGCAATGAGGGGCATGATGCTCGAGTCCACGACCCGCAGGCCCCCTACCTTGTGGACCCGCAGCTCGTGGTCGACAACACCTCGCTGGTCCAGGGGCAGCATCGCGCACCCGCCGGCCGGGTGCCACATGGAGACGCAGCTGGCCCGGACCATCCTCCTGGCCCGGTCGAGGTCCCCTCGCAGATCCGTCGCGGGGTCGCGGCGCTGCAGCGGCTGCTTCAGGGGCAGCCCGTCGGCCGCCTCTGCGATCCTCTCCACCTGCAGCATGTGCTCGGCGAAGATCTCGATGTCCGCAGGATGGGACAGGTATGCCGGGTCGACGGTGGGTGGGTCGGCCGGGTCTGGACTGCGGATGTGGACGGAGCCTCGGGAGACGGGGTGCGAGAGCAGCATGGCGATTGTGAGGAATTTCCCTGGGACAGGCCCAACTGGTGAGTCGGCACACAAGGATAGATCCACGGGGACAACCGCCTGGGTCCTCTGGAGCAGATATCCCCCAGAGGGTGCTGTGTGGTTGAGGAGGGCCTCTGACAGGATGTCATATGCCTTTGCGTTAGCCTGCGAGCCGGAAGGCTTGTTGTCAATAAGGACTTTTGCCAGTCTTTCAAATGCGGCATCGGCATCGAGGTTGGTCATTGGCAAGTATGCGTAGCAATCGAGGCCGTTGCCTGCAAGAGCGCCAGACTTGTTCTCGATGTACTCTCCCATCGCCTTGGCAATGGCCTCTGGTTCCTGTCGTAACAGTGAATCCAAAGTATCCACAGAGTCCTTCGCCAAGTATGATATTGGGCATACTAGATGGTCCTGGAGGTTTTCGCCAACTCCAGGCAGATCCACAGAAGCCTTGATGCCGTGCCTGGCAAGGATTTCAGGGTTGCCAATGCCGGAAAGCTCAAGCAGTTTTGGGGACTGAAGAGCTCCGGCTGAAAGGATGACTTCTTTGGTGGCTGTCACAAGGTGCTTCTGACCCTCTTGGGTGTATTCGACACCAGTTGCTGTGGGCAGGCCGTCTGATTTGCCTTCAAGAATGATCCTTTCCGCATGAGCACCAGTGAGCACAACGAGATTGTTCCGGTCCCTCACCGGGTAGTAGTACTTCGGGGCAGAGAAGCTTCTGGTCTTGGTCGCGGGGTCAATGGAGTTCAAGTTGCTGAATGAGCCACTAGACACGCCTAGGAAAGGGTCTTTGGCCATGGAACGAGTAATCGTACTGAGTGCCTTCGTCCATTCCTCATGGATGCTTAGTGGCGAGAAGGAAGTGGTGATAGGGCCGTGCGCGTGGTCATTTCTACCGGCCCAGCCAGCAGTGTCCAGGGCCTTGTCCAGTTTCGGGTCCGCTGGCGGGGAGGTATAAGCCCTTGTGATGTACTCCTGGAGTGATTTCCAATTCCAACCCTTGTTCCCTAGGGCTTCCCAGGTGTCGATGTTTGCCTCGGTTGCGGGCACGAACACCTGGGCGTTGATGGCACTGGAGCCCCCGAGCGCTCTTCCCTGGTTTAGGCTGGCCGTTCTTCCATTAAGGCCGGCCTATGTATGCGACATGTCAGCACGTCAGAACATTCTGACTTGTGATGGTCAACGAAATTCAACATACGCACCTGTGGCTGTGTGATGAAGCCCCAGTCAACATCTGATCCAAGCAGAGAGGGCCAGAGGCCTGGGGTCGTGACACGGGGGTCGTTGCCATGATCGCCTCCCGCTTCAATCACAAGGACACTGAAGTGAGGAACCTCAGAGAGACGAGTGGCCAGAGCAACGCCGGCGGTACCACCCCCAACAATTATGAAATCATACTCGGGTGCCATTCTGGAACGGTTCGTGTGCTGAATACCTAAACAGCAAGATGGGGCATGAAGACGCTGTGGCGGTGACGTGCAGCAGCTTGAACCGTGATGAGTGGTCCAGGAAGTCAATTGATTATATGTCAAGGGCACGCGAGAAGTTCAGATGCAAGACATGCTATATATGCGCCAAGGGGGCTCAATCCAGTGAAGGCTCCTTCCAACGTTGAACAACGGGAGGCTCAGCCCGCGGGCTGACGCTGAGACATACCTAAACACGTGTTTTCCATTTCGCCAAGCAGGAGCACTTGTCGCGGCTTTGCAAAAGGACGAAGACTAAAACTGACTGATCAGATCCTGCTGACACTGGTGGCACGGTTGGGTTCGGATCTTCTGCTTATATTGGTGGTACGAAATGTACGTGGCCGGTCTACACAACTTTAGAAGGGTGGTACGAGGTTCAGTTCACATGTCAAGTAGACAGAGGTACCCAACTACTTAAGTACGTATCGAAGTACTGACACCAAGCGATTGGCTGCCTTGCCTGATTACTTCCGTACTTAGCCAGGTGATCAGCATGATCTGCCCTGTCACCTAATTCTTCTGTCTACCCCGCTTCCCGACCGGTCAGCAAGCAGGTAGCAATTATTGTCGCCTCGTTAGTGGAACGGCTTTTGGTGGTTGTGTCCTGCAGAGGAGTGCTCATGCCAAGTGTGCTTCCACTTGACCAGGCGTAGATCTGCTCAACTAACTGCCGCACTTGGAACCAACAGACTGGAGTTATCCAAAGAAAGAGAAGACATGGTGGTAGTTGACCCTCAATGAGCTTGCTGATTGGGGCGGATGACGTCTCCATGCATTTATTGTGTTCCAATGAAACAGGATTATCTGGCCTCAAGTTGCAGGCTGTGCGTGTGCAAATTAGGTCCAATTTGAGGATTTCTCCGTCTGGGCTCTGGACTACCCAAGCTGAATTTGAGAAACACTCATGGCAACAAGGGGCCAAGTAGCCAGTTGGTTCCAAGTTGTTCGGGGGCCGTTTCGCCAGAATCCGTGTCCAGGATAGTTGCAGCGGCAATGTACTAAGTATGCAGCTGACACCTGCGTGGAACGCTGGATAGCAGCCCTTCCGATGAGTAGGATCCATGGAACTCAACGGCGAAACACGACAGCTAAGTATTGAGCCATATTTCCTTGTGGTACATCAACCCCTCTCGGCTTACCTCATCGTGTTATGGTATTCAGTACTGTGCCGCCTCAACCCGTGGCACTTGGGGGCAGAGGGGTTGTTGCCAATCCCACACTGATGGGTGAGGGTTGAGAACGCCCCTAGGTAGCTAGTAAGTAACAGGGACTGCCACCCATGCAATAACCGTTGGGAGTCTGAAGGGAATCTGATGGCCAGCAACTGGGGACATCTATTCCAGTTGTGGGTTAAGCCAAGTTTGATCTAGGTAGTCAAACGTCGTCTGGAAAATTACAGGCATTTGGCATGAATTAATCGTCCACAAAGCCCTCTGAGATCCCTGTGATCGTGGAAAGGGTTGCTCGCATTTTACACAGGTACGTAAAAAAAAAGAAGGACATTTGGATGCCTTAAGTATTCAGACACTGGCAATACATTGGGATGCCGATTGACCACCCTAAATGATTCCAATTTCGCCTGGCCGAGCCATCAATCCCTTCCCCACAGTCTCTTACTCGATTTAGATCGCGACTGTTTCTACTAAACACTCTCCTTTTTCATCCTTCAAGTATCGAAAGCATATAGCCTATCCGTTGACCACCCATCCACGCTCAATCGTGATTGCCCCATGATTCCTAGTTGGAACGGCGCCGCTGCCTCCTTCGATATGGGTGTTTGTGAGTGGATCCTCGTCCCCCAGCCGTTCGAACTCGGACAAGGGAATGTCCACGTCACGGTTATGGACCTTGTTCCGATGGGCCAGCGGTCCGCTGCTCGGGGGGCCAGAATATTTGGAAGAAGAATTGATCCGATTGGGCGTCCTCCCGGCAATTGCGAGAATCGCAGGCTTGATTGTGGGTAGGCAGGAGTTGACGACGCCCAAGGTCGGCTCGAGAATTGAGTAGATGAGCGGGTTCACAAATGAGTATGTTATGTCTAACAGGTCCCACTGGCTGATCGCGATGACGCGGAGTAGAGATAGGACGCAGATTCTGGCTGGGTTGTTAGTTACTAGTGATTCTCAGACAGTACCGGAGTGAAAACACTGACAGAGCCCCGAGACTAAACATTGAGACAATGCTCAGCCTTCTGGTGAGTGACATCTTGAGGCCGAAAATCTTCGGCATCGGCATGGTAACCACGATGGTATCAATAACCAGATTGGTACTGCCAGCAACTGTAAACGCGATGCTTTGGCCCTGCTCGTCACAAACTCCCGGCACGGAAGGGTCCCAGTTTTTCTTCACGGGATTACAGAAGACGAATGCCTCGCAAATCACGGAGATCAGGTACAAAAAAGTGATGGCCATCATGGCATAACATATCCGACGGAATCCGGGGCCGGGGAACAGGGCCATATAGAGGTCGAGGACGGAGACTTTGACGGCGGTGTTTGATGCTGCCCAGAGCAGCTGCCCGGCTATGCTAAGCTTTGTTGAGAGAAACATGTCAACTTGGGGACTTTCCGTCGTCGTGAATGGAGCCTCGGTGACCGACCTTGGGGAAAAGGAGGATGGCTTCGGGCTGCGTTGCCGCCAGTTCCGCATGATGGAGGCCAAGGCCGCCCCTGACGGCAACTAACATGATACACTTATTATCAACAAAATGGACTCTCCAAAGACATCACCAGCGATAGGCTATATCGTGATAGCAGCTTGTGTTTAGGCTTTATGTGACTTACCGACAATACCAATCGCTACTGAAGCGAGCATGACTATCGTGGCTAGACCCGCCACTGGAGTGGAGTATTGTATGTCAGCGGGGAAGTCAGATATAGGGCTGTTGCAATAGATGAATAGACACAGCCAGACACTTTTGGCCATTGGATCCATTTGGCATTATCCACAGCAGAGGAGTGACTGCAAAACACGAGTCGATCAGGGAAGGGACATTACACTTACGCCAGTCATGAGAAGCCAAACGTGCTCCTTGTAGGTGCCTTGACCATAGTCGCAGCGCAAAAGCAATTAAAGCAAGTGAAGTAAACACGAAGGCTATTACCAAGACTCTAATTGCGCCGATAGGTAAAGCCATTCTCAGGCAGCACGGCGGATTGATTGTTCGCGTTGGAAATATAGCTGTCGGCTCAGGTGCGTCGTGGTGCGTCGCGATCGTAAGGAGAGCTCTTCGCATTCCACACGCAGCGAGAAATGGACCGAAAGCAGCAAAACAGTTGATATGTCGTCGGTGACCTTTTATTGTAAGCACTAAAAGGAAACGAACGCCCCCCAGCCTTATATTCCAACGGCCTCAGCCGAGAAGAAAATGACTGAGCTTTGTGAACTCATATGCTACCGTGACTCTCACTGCAGCGATAGATCTACACCGGCCTGGCCAGGGTTTCCCAACCAACTGATTTCCGAGATTGTCCCAAGCTTTGCGGACCGTGGGGTACACAAGCATTTGAAATAAGGCAGCAGCAGGGAACAGTAAGCCCTCTTGGCTGGTATTGCCACAGTTTGTGGAACAAGACTCCCCCACAGCGGTCATCTGATGTTATCGGGCTAAATTTCTTGGGCGCAGGCCCCTGGGGCAAAATACCTACTGCTAGTACTTAGGCACGTACCTAGGTACGCTGAGGTGCCAAGGACATGTCACTGCATGTCTTATGCAGGCTCCGGCTCAGATATCACCCCGTTGGGAGGAGCGGGTGGGGCAAGACATTCTGCATCACACTTCACTTCCGCCCCCACGTAAGCATGTATGCAAGCGTCCTGCGACCGTTGATCACCGGCTGGTGTTGGGGGCTGGAACAGTGGCAGCCATGGTAAGGCTGTGCTTGTCTGCGAAACATTGGGTCAGTTTGCTTCAAAGGTCCTGCTCAGGCACAACTGTGAGACATATTTCTCGTCCCAGGTGCTCCTTCAGCTATAATTAGCCCTGCCTGGTAGTGAAGTGAGTAGATCATCAATGATGGGAGCAAGTATTTGCAGAAGAGAAGCAGTCACGGGGCTAAGTTACAGTCTGGATCATTGAAAATGAACGTGGTCTCGAAGCATCGTGTAACTACTTACATGTGTACCTCATTGTCCTACAATGAAGCCAAATCCTGCTCTCTCGCTTGCTTTTGCAAGCTTTTCACCTCCTTCACGTTTTGTTATCACATCTACCTTGACTGGCTTGACAGCAAAGTCATCAACTCCCTAGCGTTACTTAGAGTGCTGAGTATAGTCCACTCGGCCCCCATGTGAGAAGTATGTGCGAGCATACTCAACATTATATAGGTTGTTACCTTCTAATATACTACACAAAACATGACATCTTGAGGTATCAAACGCCGTCAACTGTCCCATCTGCACCAAATTCTTGCAGTGTTGATCTATCTCATGTCACGGCGCCAGGGTATATTTAGGTCAGACAGAAAGGAAGGACCTCGGGATCCTCTGTATTGGTTGGCATTGTTAGAGCAAGCTCCTAAGATGCTATTCATTTGGAATCTCATCGCCCCAAGTTTTGTCCCACTTCTCGGCAAAGACGAGATCCCGGTATGCAGAGCCCCTTACTGTAAGCTGCAGCGGAAACGGTTCGCCCACACTGAAGGCATTCAGCTTGGTGTTATCGATGACTCCGCGTGCCGTGATGTCGAAGCACTGAAGAATCCGAGCCAGAGCCAGGAATATTTCCTTCTGCGCCAACCTGTATCCGACGCAGGACCTCTTCCCAGCGCTAAACGCAAACTGCCATGGCTCCTGAGTCACCTGAGGCGGATCTTGCTTATCATCGAGCCAGCGTTCTGGGATGAAGTCCCCGGGCTGCTCAAAACCATAAGTGCAGACAGAAATACTGTTGACTAGAAACTCTGTTCCCCTCGGAAACCTGTACCCCTCGAACTCCATGTCCTCAACTAGCACGCGTTGCGGGACTAGTGGGACCGTCGGTCGCCATCTTAGCACCTCTTTGACCATTGCGCACACGTACGGCATTTTCGGAAGGTCCGACATTGACGGTAGACGTTCTACTCCACAGAGATTGTCAACTTCGCTGCGGCCCTTGGACGCCACGTCCGGGTAGCAGAGGCATGCCATCAATAACGCATTGAGCGTCATCCTTGGATTGTCAGAGCCAGCAGCCATGGAGACCATAGCCACATACATGGCTTGTTCCTCGGAATGAGAGTACGTCTTCAGGATTGTGTCGCGGTAGAATGATGGTGGCGCGTTTGGACATGCCAGGCCTTCCCATCCTTTCCACCAATGCTTAAAGACACCGTAGTGATACTTCCCCATTGACTCCCAATGTGGCCTCCAAGTTTGGAGCCATCGGGGAATTCGCTCAAGTATAAGGTAGAACTCGACGAAACTGCTGTTTATCGATGTAAGAAATGTCGATGTGACGTTCTGTAGGTCGGCAAGTTCAGCGCTTGATTTCTGTAGGTGAGAGCCCGTCACAATCTTGTGCATGATGGCAACTGGGTAACGGTACGTGTGTTGATACTGTCCTGCGTCAGAATATATATATATTTTTCTCCAGGAATGTCCACTGCTGCTAGGAAGGCAGTCGAAACTGAAGATATTTAGGGGACAGGTGGGTGGAGAAGATGGGAACAAAGTTCTAGGCCGCGGACTCGGCCAAGACGCAGCAGGAGGTCAGGTCGGACTCACCCAAGCCCATGGCCGCACAATCAAAGCCCTGAGAAGACCGGTACTCGCATTTTCTATGATCTCGTTGTGGGTTTTGCATCCAGGGCCCATCATCAGTTGGCGAAGTAATTGGCGACCCTGCTTCCATTGCGCCGTCTTCTGTAGAAACAATCGTTTGTTATCATGGCTCACCAGTCCGCCAGCTATCGGGAAATAGGGACGCTCATGTGTTATATTTGCACGCTTGGCGATGATCTCATTCACGATACGGCGGCTGTTCAACAATACCCATGTCTTTGTACCCATGGAAATGGTCGTCATCTCACCGAAGTGAGCTTGCGATGTTAACTGCCCGGAGAGTTGCACTCTTTCAGTCAGCAAAAACATCACTTGTGTAAATGGATACCTAGATCTGCTGTCCGGGGTTCACTCACCCAAGAGGCCATCCCACCTCCATTTCGAGCTTCTAACCACCCAAAAAGGTTTCCAAAGAGCGGATCTCCTTTCGGTCCTGGAGGCATCATACCTTCTCCAGCAGGGAATGATAGCCTCCTATGAGGGGGTTGCAGGAAGTGGTATGCAGAAAGCAATACCGCAAGTAGGAGGCTGACGAAGCCATAAATGATAGCATTAGGTTGCACATAGAAATTGGTCGTCATGGTTGGTAAGAATGAGTGCCAATTAGGTGCTGAAGAATCCCAGAGAGAAGCCCGTTGGATAAGATGCTTTATACCACACTGACATGCACTCTCCGAAGATAATTGTGGTGAGAAGAATATGGTTGGTTGTTTAGGTTTTATTTCATGAGAATCAAAGAAACAACATCAATGAACCTCGAATGTATAGTTTACTTGATAAGTAGTGTTGCTCTTTCTAAATGGAAGGGCATAAATCTGATAATCCCGATCATCTGTGGTGTGAACAGCAATGGAGACCATGTAGAGTGTTGGTTGATGTCCCTGCAGTAGTGCTCACCATAGCCACCAGACCCATCCCTCATCAATCATTGGAACGGGCTAGTGCCTTGGGGGCCAGTCCCAGTGATGTAGGCATGGGTTCCACTGCGTTTCTATCGTAAGTCCACCAACGGATCCTACGAAGTGGAAGAAGACGCTTGGCGGACCTCACTAGAACTCTGAAGACACCGTCAGAACTTGCCAAGACAGATGTGTGTGCAATGCACTGTTTGCACTAGTAAAGTTCATCACAACATTGTCATTTAATTAGTATCCACATTTGCGAGAACGGCTCGTGAAGAGGTTGCATTTTGTCTCCAGGCAGATGCCTCCGCTGTCACTGTCCGTCCAGCAAGAACGGCATGCCTTTGTTAATTGGTTTTGTTCTTAGTCTGGGCATAAATCTCTTTTTTTTTTTTAAAATGCAAGCAATTTTTTTTTATAATAATTAATATTAAGAAAAATTACCTTAAATAATAAATTAATTATTATTATAAAACAATAATAGTATATTATTAAAATAAATTAAAACTAATTTAAAATTATATAAATATTAAACATTTTAATAAATTATTTTTTTAATTATTTTTTAAACTTATAACATTAGTTAAAGCTGGGTGTTAGGGCTAGTGCAATTGGGTCTGCCAAAGCCCCTGGCAGGCCCCCTTATTAATAAGCCCCTCCTGCCCTACACATGCAGCCCCGAAAGCCCTTTTAGCTAGCTCTTTCCCTTTTTTTCTTTTTAAGCAGACCTTTTTTTAAAATCTATATATTTTAATATAAATATTAAACCTTTATATTAATAAATCTAAATAATATTTTAATTTTAAAAAAATAATAATTTTATAATTTAAAAAAGCTATAAAAATATTAATTTTAATAAAATAATATAATTAATAACAATTTTATTAAAAACAATAATACTTTAGCTAACTAATATAAAAATACCTTAACTTATATAACTAGCAGTATAATATTAATACTTATAACCCTATAAATAATAACTAAAACTATTTATTTTAGCTTAAACAAGCTAGTAATAATAAAAAAATCTAACTTAAACTCCTAACTTACTAAGCTTAATACTTTAGCAAAATATAAACAAATTATAAATATTAGTACCGTAATTACAGTTACTTTTAAAAAAGAAAAGCAATAATAAAAATACATTTTATAATATAAAAATTAACTTTTTAAATACTTTCCGCCTTTATATTAAAAAAGCAATCCTCTATAACCTATTAATAAAATAAATTAACAAATATATTTAAAAAAAAACTAAAACACTTAAATAGAAATATTGTTTATAAAGCTTTTTACTTCAGCAGCTTTATAATAAATATAAGCTTAATTAAATATAAGAGCTTATTTATTTACAAATACTTTTACAAGTTTTATAACTTAAATAAAAAAAGCCTATTTATAAACATACAAGCAGCATTTCTTTTTATTTAAGTGTTATATAAAATTAATTTAAAAATATATATTATTATAAAACATTTAAACTATAATATTTCCTTTTTTTTAAAAAAAATAAAGTTATTTACTTTATTAAAAAGTAAAAAAAAACTAAATTATTATATTTAAATTAAAAAGATATATATTAAAATCCGCAAGCTTATTACAAAAATATAAAAAAATAAAATAAATAATATTAACCTTTTATATAAAAACTAAAATTTAAAAAAACATTAACTTAAAACATATTATTAAAAACTTTATATTAAATTATAAAACAAAAGCTATAAAAAACCAAAATACTCTTACAAATAATAATAGCAGGGGAAATAACTTATTTTTAAAACAATTTAATTAACTTGCCTTATAATTTAAATAAATATTTATTTTATTATTTAACTAATAATAATATTAATAATAAAAACACAATTAAAAAGAACATATAATTTAATTAAATATTCTTATTATTTTCCCTTTTATATTATTATAAAATTATTAAAAAAAATTAAAACTTATATTAAATAATTAGCAAAACTTCCTAACCTTTTAATTTAATATAATAACCTAACTAAAACCAGAAGCCTTATATTTAAAATTTAATAATATAATTTAAAAAACAAACTTATTAGCAATGCAAACTACTATTTTAAAAATCCTAACTATTTAAATGCAATTAAAAGTTTTCTTAAAAAAATACAGCTATTAATATTTAGCTACACTTTAAAAAATATTTTAATTATATTATAATTTTAAAACAACTATTGAAATAGCTAACGTGGTTTATCAGGTGGTGTCCGATATCAGGTGGTGTCCGATTT
>LJJS01000718.1:0-15639 GCA_001447215.1 Diaporthe aspalathi
GGAGGAGCGGCAGGTGCGCCAGCGTCACGTTGATGTAGGCCGCGAGGGTGTGCGGGCCGTACAGCGTCGAGGCGCCCTCGTACCGCTGGACCGCGTACTCCTCCTCGGTGGTGATGTAGTGCGTGTAGCTGTTTGCGGGGCCGCCCAGGACGACGACGGGGTCCGGTGCGCTGCCGCCGCTGCCGCCGCCGCCGCCGTCGTTGTCGTTGTCGTTGTCGTTGTCGTTGTCACCACCACTGTCCTCGCCGCTGAAGAGCGCAGCGGCGGCGGCCCTGACGGCCTCCTTCCACCGCCGCCCGGCCATGGTGGTCGCCTCGCCGGGGCTGACGACGACGAGCAGCTGGCCGACGCGGAGGACCTGCACGTCGACGACGTTGGGCGTCCAGTCGTAGGGCCTGTGCACCTCGCCGACGTCGAGGAGGATGGGCTTGGCGCCGTGGCAGGCGCGCTGCTCGGCCGAGGGCTCCTTGAGGAAGCCCGAGACCACGCGCCAGACGGGGGACGTGTTGGAGGGCCCGCCGTCATGCTGCGTAAAGTCGAAGGCCCCGGGCCCGTCGGAGGTGCCCGCCGCGAAGGACCAGCCCAGGGCGGCCGGGCAGGTCGAGGCCAGCGTCCCGTTGGGCAGGCGGAAGGTGAAGGCCGACATGTTGTGGAAGGTGTGGAACGACCTGACCCAGGGCCCCCGGACGGGCACAGGCCGCGCGCCGAGCTCGTCGTAGAGGGCCCTGGCGGGCGCGAACTGCCGCCGGCCGACCTCGAAGCAGGACGAGGTGCCCGTGTCGTCGTCGGCGTACAGCGGCCCGCGGGCGTGGCACCTCTGGCTCCGGCCGTCGCCGGGGCAGGTGCTGTTCTCGAAGCTGCACGCCTCGCCGGAGCCGTCCTCGCAGAAGGCGCCCAGCACGTTGGGGCTGGTGTCGCCGACGTCGGCCTGCGAGAAGCCCGCGACGAAGCCGTCTGCGGCGAGGGGGTCCGCCGCGGCGCTCTTCTCGAACAGGTAGGCGGCGACGCCCTTGTTGTCGCCCGTGACGATGGTGTTGTTGCCGTACATGGACGTGCCGTGGGTGGGGAACCAGGTCAGTACGCCGATGTTCTTCCCGTCGGACGCGCGCTGGAACTTGAGGAGGGTCAGGGTCTTGTCCACCGAGCCGTCGTCCTCGCCGCTGGTGTTGTACCTGGCGCGCTCGTCCTCCGGGTTGGCCAGGTAGGCGAACAGGCTCCGGTTGATGTTGGCGCCGTCGACCCTGGTGGAGCCGATGCTGAGGTGGCCGGGCTGGAGGGACTCGTGGGCCCTGACGATGGAGAGCAGGGCGCCGTCGACTATCGCGCGGTACCCCTGGTGGTCGAAGCCCTTGCTGGTGATCTGGGGCAGCAGGTAGTTGAGCCAGCCGGCAGGTCCGGAATGCGAGTGCGTGCCGGTGACGGCGACGTTGTGGTTCTGGTAGACGGAATATCCTGGCCCGAGGTCTCTGAGCCCAGACAGGATGCCATACCTCACTGCGGTGTCTCCGGACTGGATGTCCAGCACCAGGTAGACGAAACGGTCGGCGGGGTTCTGAGGGTCGCCCACGATGAAGGCGCGGGAGTACAGCCTCTGGCGCAGGCCAGTGCCGAGCTGCTTTGGGTCTGCGTAGCCCATCAGGTTAACCTCGACGACCGGCCCCGTGATGTCGGCCTTCCCCACGCCCAGGAGGTACTGGTCTCCCGGGTAGGGGCCAGCGGCGGGGGCCGGAGGAGACGCATCGCTTGTGAGCCAGTCCAGGATGTGTGTGTCGAGTCCTGGAACAGACGAGTGGATGAGGTATATTGAGAATGTGATGACAAGGAGGAGAGGGAACCATGGCATCAGTTTGCTCCTGTGATGTTGTTCCGATGCTGGCGCAAGGGATTTCCGAGGACGGGCGCCATCGTTGTCGAGTGTCACGGCTTGTTGCTGTGGGCCCTGGGCCGGCAATGACTTCAGCCTGTCCATGGTTGCGCTCTCTTTCTACGCGTCCAGCATGGCCGCGGCATGAACAGTCCGGAGGACCAGATCTCGGACGTAAATCACGTGTAGAGGCTGCGGCTGGGGAGTCAAACCCAGGATGCGGTCATAGTTGCGGCGGCTGCAGCGGCTGCAGCGGCTGCAGCGGCTGCAGCGGCAGAGAAGCGAGGCAAGGAAACGCCCCGATTCGACAGCCGCTGCGCCAGCCGCTCGGCTCATGCGGGCTCGGGACAGGCAAGTCCTTGGGCCAAGTACAGGGCCACAGGGCCACAGGGCCCTACTGCAGGCCTAAATGTTGACCTTGTCTCGGCAGGTTTGCCTCCAGGCACATCGTGTCCAAGGAATGACGACGCTCCAGCCACATTCACTATCTCGACTGACTCTGATTCTGCTCTTGATGAGGGAAAGAAGTAAGACTTTTTGAAAGGTTATATATATGCAGGAATTAGTACACATGCATAAGATGAGTGTATCTCCGTTTATTGCCAGCTGCTGGCGAGGGCTTAATTGCTAGAAGGAGGCTGGGAGGGCATGGAGGTGGGGGCCCGGGGGTTAGTCGATAACCCTAGACCGCACTCTTAATTATAACCATGCCAGGTCGGGAGCTCGCCTGGGTGGGGGCAATGCTGGTCATTGCGAAGGCCCCCGGAGAGGCCCTGGATGGGAAGCAACTTCAGCATGAATTGCTACACTATTTACGGTTTACTGACCAAACCGAGCTGTTGCAGAGAGAGATCTAGGAGCAGGCATTCAACCAACTTTTGCTGCGTGATGAAGTGGGAACAAGATACCAGCCATCCAGGATTTTATGTCGTTTATTAAATCACCACCAGAGACAAGCGAAATGTGTACAAAAAGAGAGAATGACAAAGAGAGACCCCAACCATGTTGCACAACCACCCATCGCCCAGGACTTCTAAATTCCCACCGCCCTCTCATGGCTTTGTGGCGCCCCGTCCTGGCTTCGCGGCGCCCTCTCCTGGCGTCGCGACGCCCTTTCCTGCTCATCGCCATGGTGTACCTTGTTGAGATACTCCTTGAAATTCTCTATCATAGGGTAGACCTGTTCGAAGTCCTGTTGATCTAAGACAAGCGAAGCATCCTTGGCCTTCTGTATGGACCTATGATCAGCTAGTGCAACAGCAGTCTGAAATACTGTATGTCATGGCATGTTAGCATTTTGTTCTGCTGGGTGCAATAGCTTTTCACCTGCTGGAATAGAGTGCATACCGTTTCGGATCTCCCGCCCATTCCACTTGAATTTATACATGGGCTCGGGATGGGTCCCGACAACATACTCCTTGGCTCGACGTGTGACAAAAATGTCTTGCCTCTCGTTGTTGAGTTTTTCGAAGAGCTTTCCCCAAATCGCCCTCCGTTGTGCTTCGTCCAGATCATCATAGCTGATTGCCATGTGAATTCGAGATGCCAAGGCGTCATCAAGCTGCCCAACGCGATTTGTGGTGAGGAATAATACACCACGGTAGTACTCGATGCAGCGGAGGAGCACTGGATGACTGTTAGGATACAATAGTGGTGGCGATGTAGGATTTAGGAGCGGCTTCTTACCAGACACCAGGCTGCTGCGATGTAGGTCAGTAGTATCTGACCTCTGTTGAAGGAACACGTCGGCGTCATCAATGAGTATGAAGGCACCCCACTTCTCTGCTAAGCGGAACCAGTTCGGAAGCTGTGACTTCATTGTCGCCTCGTTTGTCACGATATCCGCACCTGTCAAGGATATCAAGGCTCGGTTGGTGGACTCCGCAAAACATTCTAGCCACCCAATTAGCATCAACAAAAGGTTTCAGGGTTTTGTTCCTGGAGCGCCTACCCGCTGTCTGTTGGACGAGGTATCAATTAGCTACATTCTCCACAAACATCAATCGGCGGTTGTTCCAGATTTCACGGCACTTACGTATGACTTGCCAACTCCGGGACCGCCATGAAGCAAGAAGACGCAGCCCGCACCCTTGACCTTGATGAAATCAGCTCCCCAGGGCTTGCTGAACTTATGGCATAGGGCCGTGATCATGTCCTTCCGATCGGGGTCCATGACCAAGTTGTCCACGACTTGTATGTCCGGCTCGTGATCAGAGCAACAATCGATGTCCACACGCTCTGGCCTCAGGAGTTAGCACCGGTCTCACCCTCAGTGTGTGTTTACTCCGGAAGATGTCTCACCCCAGGTCCTGGACTCGAGGACGAACCCTGATGTTTCCCAGGCACAGAGAAGATAGCGGTGAGCAGGGTCTGGAGAATCTTGGAGTGTGAGATCCCTCTCCTTGTGGGGATCAAGGTCATCATATCGTGAGCAAAGACACCCCTCCGTCGGATTCGCCCGTCTGCCGAGACACCCTTCACATCGACACGTGGCTGGATCTGGGGCCGGATCTTGCGCCGGGGCTTCCGTGTGTGAAGCGGGGTTGATGTAGATTCCCTCCAGCTAGGTGAATAGTGTATTAGTGCCAATTGATGCTCGTGGACGCTGGGTTTAGACACACCTCTCTGACAGGGAGACCATTCACAAGGGCTCCCCAGTGATGCACTTGACCACCCCGCAAGAGCTCGTACCATCGTCGGCCCCGTTCTTCAAGCACCTTGCGCAATTTCTTTCCGTCTTGTTTGTCATAGGTCTCGGCGGGAAACACGTTCAACGAGGTGATCCTTCGCTCGCCCTCAAACCTCTCCACCGTAACACTGGACATACAGCGTCCGACGCATCGCCCATCGAAATCAAGATGCCACAAGTTGATGATGTAAGGATTGAGCTTGCGGCCTGGCGGCGCTGAGAAGACTGAAGGATCGGCTTGAACATCTTCGACGACATGCGCAGAGGTTCTTCCTCGGCACTGGTTGTAGACTGTTGTCCCTGGCTTGAACAACAGCCAAAGCATTTGAAAAGTGCAAAGACCTCGAGCGTGGCGTGATCTCTCTTCCTCGAGACTGTCGTGATACATCGTCTCGGCGAACTTCATCAGCGTGTCCAGATCGATCGACACAAGCTTATCGCTTTCCTCGGCGCCGCCGTGTTGTCTGCCGTTGGACTTGTGTTCTTCCCAGCTGCGGTCTTGTACTGCTTCTTTCTTGTCTTCCATTCCGCCGGCGTATTGTGCTCGCGATCCAGACTTGTCCAGGAGCTTTCTGTGCTCACCCATTGAATCAGAGGTGGTCTGGGCCCCTTCTTCGATGTCAAGGGATGGGACTACATCCGACGGAGGTGCTCCAGACTCAGCTTGATTCGGTCTGACAGGCTCCATGTTTTCGCTCCGATTTGTTGCTGTCTTTTTGGGCCGCAAAGGGATGTGGGTGTTTCAGAGTAGATCAGATGTGTGGTCGGGGTGGGAAGTACGCAGATGGGACCAATTTCAAAGAAAGATGCTTTCAAATACGCCACAAAGAAAATCTCTTTGTGCATAGATGAGACTTGAGATGGAGTGCAATGCTAGAATGTGCAAGGTTTTGGGTCTGATTTACCCCAAACAGGATCGGGTGATGAAAGATATACTGTGAGGATGACCATGATGTCTTTTGAAAAATCATACTCCGCTGTGCCAGGAAGACTTATATATAAACGCCAGTCAGATACTCCACAACTGTCCAGAGGGGCCACGTGTGTCAGGCGGTGTGTAGCCACACCCCTCTCGTACAGTGCTGCCCTCGCTCGTTCTGGGCCCAACAGCTGCTTGGCGATGTTTGCCTTTCCACAGCGGGATCCGCGGCTGAAACTTGGCAAGAAATCTATCTTGTCATCGGCGAGCATGATCACATTCTCACGAGTTCAACATGAATCCAGTAGGCTTTGCGAGAACTCGTGGCGTTGTGACGAAGAGGCCAGGAGGCAATGATCATCAGGCAAGCGGTGATTGTCACATTACAGGCCGACAGGCGTTCCTGTAATGTGAGTACTCGTTACCTACCCATGCAGGTGTGTCTTACTCCATGGGGGGGTATGGTGCCTGCCCATGGCCTGGAATCTTGCTCTTTCTTTGTTGTAATGATTGCCTGGAATCGCCACGTCTCACCTGGGATTCACGATGCTTGTCATAGCCTTCCCATTCGCAGCTCATAATTTGATGGATCATTCGAGACTCTCCACCATTTTTTGGTTAGAGCTTCTCATATCTCAAAATCAAGGTACTTCAAGCTGAACCTTCGCTCGCTTCCGGTTTTTCTCTGTTTGGCTCGTGTCACATCTGACAGCACATGGACATGTATCAACTTTGAGCTGGATTCCAGGATTGCAAACCTTGGCCCTGTCGGACGGCAGGACAGTATCAACATGGGAACCCAGGAACCTTTGCTTGCTGACTCATCTCAGTCTGCAAATGACACTCATGATCACAAGAGGGAATTCAGTTCACTCTTTGGGGTTGGTGAAGAGGAACATGAGAGGTGTGGTGGTTTTCTTTTCTCCTTGTGGCCGTACAGGCTATTTTCCAGTCTCGGGGGCTCAAGGTTTACTAACATTTGTTTCCACAGTGAACTGCAGATGCAGCGCCTCGAACTCCGACGACAAGAACTTGTGAAGAAGTGGGAGAAGTTGTTTCCAAAGGATGCAAAGTCTGCAGAGGATGCAAAGTCTGCAGAGGATGCAAAGTCTGCAGAGGATGCAAAGTCCGCAGGGAATGCAAAGTCTGGAAGCCCAAGCAAACCTCAGGATCAGGCGCCTACGGAGACTTCAGAGTCTGGAAGCCCACGCCAACCTCGGGATCGGGTTCTTAAGCTCGGGATGCTTCGCGACGCTGTCAATAATCTTCAATTGCGATGAGAGAAGCAGAAGAACAGACTGGTCTCTAAAGTCAAGGACAGATGCGACAAATATCTGAGTGCCGTGAACGACTATTCGTTCCTTTTCAAGTTCATACCAGCAGGCGATACTTATGTCAGCCTCATCGCGGGCGTCGTAAGTTCGATCGTCAAGGTTAGATGACCAAGAGGCCTAGTACTGGTACCACAAAGATACTCATACTGACAACAACAACAACAACAGGTGTCTGTCAATCACAAGCGTATATGCGAAGCATTTTCATTGGCTTTGCTCGACTTGAACTCTGAGCTGCGATATGTGCGCCAGAAAGACAAGTTCGATAGCCTTCGAATGCGTGAGCTTGTCATGGAGCTCTATACCCAGGTCTTCGCCTTCCTTTGCCTCGCCTTGTCTTGGTATGGAAGCCGGCGGAAACGGATCCTGGCTGCCTTAAGTAAGCGTTTCTATGATGATGAAATTCAACGTTCCGTGAAGGAAATGAAGGAAACCATCTCCAAGATTCAACGCGAGGCTGAGAGCCAGGTCCATGATATCGTCAAGGAGATAGAACAAAGCATTTCGCGTCCCGAAACGACCAAAATCGTCAGAAAGTGGAAGCAGGTCGCCCAAAAAGCACTGTCCAGGGCAAGAATGCTCCGGGCTCCGGTAGCTGTGGGGGGAGACAAAGAAATCTAGGAGCCTTCCGCAAGCGGTCAGTCCAGAAGATGCATTCGTCCAGGAGACGCATTCGTCCAGAATATGTTTTTGTGCATGAGATGCGTTCGTCCGGAGCACTTGTGCTTCAATTGCAGCTGACAACTATTTATAGGGCTCGAGGTGCCACTCATGGGCACTACAATTCCAAGCCCACAACCACTGTGTGCTCAAGCCTCTCTCACCAGCTCCCGAACGACAGCCGCGTCAAGAAACAATACCATGGGTACAATCCCCGAAGAAACCGCCACTTCAGGTTCGTCATGCAGTTTGAAATTCGATGTTCGCGCGTCTAACTTAATCAAATCCCAGTGGACGCTACGAAAGGCACACAGCATCAGATCAAGGAACTGGCTCGCAAAGTTGAGAGGTTCGCAGAAGACGGCAGGGCATGGAAGGTCATCTATCTTAGAGATGGGCGGCGAAATGATCGAATTCCATACCATGCCTTTGCTTCAATTCAAAAGTGGATTGATGCGGATGGCTCGGAGACCAGATGGGTCAATGGTCGAGCTGATTGTTACGGCGGACCACTTACATTTGCGGCGATGCGGCTTTGCGATCTCAGCGTTGAAGAAAACATTCCCTGCCTTTCGGTCTTCGTGAAGCCTCGGTACGACTTTGAGACCAAGCAGGGGTCCCCCGCGAGAGAGGTAGCAACCATTGCATTGCTTTATTCGCTCATCTTTCAACTCGTCGGGATTGTTCCGGAATCTGAGCTGCCACCGGACCTCAAGTTGGAGAGCCTCAATCTCCTCGATGGCAGTCTTGCCAGCGCACCCGTAGCTTTGGCACTCATCGAATCTCTTCTCGAAATTGCTCCGCCGGCAATCAATTGCATTATCGAATCCTTTGGCTTCGCGGAGACCAGCACCACGATGCCATATTTGACGAATCTTATGACCATCTTCTTGGCACAACAGAAGAAACGAACCTTCAAGCTGTTCGCCACATCTCAAGGTAACAGTCTTGTACGGAGGGAGTTGGACCATCAGGACAAGCTGGACATCACTGGAAAGGCGGGTGGAAGAAGTGCCAATGAACTGCGTCGTAGAAGGACTTGAGCTGGATAGATACACCTTCACTGGCGTACTAGCTCAATAATTGAGCAATTACCTTCACTGACTCTGCATTTCGCTCATCCCACATTCCTTGTATTCGATTGCACTTGTAGACAATAAGATTCAATTCGCTGTGCAGGATGGGGAATCACTTCATTCCAATTTACAAACCCAAAGTTTTAAGCCGCAGTAGATTCCGTGATCTGTAAATCTGCACAACTCACCTGAGAACCATATCATTTATTATTGAACGCTAAATTTAAGGCCGGATAAACATCAGCAGGGAGGTTGGACCTACCCTTGGTAGGTAAGTAAAGTAAGGCCTTGCTCAGCAAGTCATTCAACAATCCTCCTTTCCTCTCGTGCAATTCCGCTTCCTAACAATTACAAACCTGAGGCTGTCCCGCTATCATGCAGCAGCAAACCTGTTCGAGTCCAGACTGTGTCAGCTTGGTCACCGCAGTAGGACAAACGAGCCAAGCGAATTCAGTAGCAAGAAGTAAGGAGATCGTAACTTACACTCGCCGTGCAACAGAAACGCAGGGCATTAGCTGCCTGGCAAAGTGCGTCGCAGCAACTCGCGCACTAGATGAAAGAACAGTGTGATCAGAAAAGATGCCGACTCGGTCAATCATCTTCACAGGTTTCGAAAGAGTCAGCGGGAGCACCCTAACTTGACAACCTCCCGGGCCGATGTTGAGGAGGAGTAGAGGATTCCGACTCCGATGAGTTATACATACATCTCCTGGTTGTGCCACAACCGAGACTGCGCACATCAAAGCGACGATGATTTTGACAACGAGCAATTCCATTCTGCAACGCCGTTCTGGGATGACTCAATGATGCAATGTGTACAGCGGTGGGTGCAGGAAGGCTTTCTGTGTCGTAGTGGTGAGGGATGTCCTGCTTGAGATTCATTCAAAGATTGCTGAAGGGGGTGGGCTATTCAACAAAATGAGAATCCAGCGAGTACTTTATAATCGTCAACTATCCTGCAGAGGGCTTTCACCGACCGGCTTCCCATCTTCTGGATGTTTTTGATCGGGTGTCGGTCTCGCACTCATTTTCCCTGCCGACCCACTCACTGGGAAATGTTCGACTCGATCTTCGGTCATTACGGTGCTTCCCTAGACTACATTCATTCTATTTAGTGTGTGTTTGATATTGTGGATGCTATTTAATTCTAGCTCGTCTTGCCGAGATGCATTTGCTACAGTGTAGCCAGCACGACGCACATACCCAGTGCCCACGAAGCCTGCTTCCAAGTATGTAAGTTTCCAAGACTTCTTGAAGTAGAGTCGGCAAAGTCTACGGGAGAGGCAAATGCGGATTGCAGGGGAATAGAATTAGCGAAAAGCCAATTTCACGAGTTGAACTGCAAAGTATGCCACTATGATCTTCCGCCGACTAGCCGCTGTCCTTTCACTAAAGCAGAATATACTTTGGCATTTATCACTCTGACTCGGGTTTTACTTTCTGGGTGACGGGGAAGCACTCCTTCGCCAATCTCTTGTTCTCCTTCTCACAGGAGCACTCCCGTGATTAAGCCTGTGGTTAACATATGGATGGCCTTCAGCCGATTGCTTTGGAGCTAAAATCCCAGGGTCACGTAAAATGGCCAAGTGATATATTAATAGATGTCGTCAGACCAGACTCACTCCCAAATCTTGTATCGCACTTGTTTCAGGTCCTTGCAATGAGCAAGTTTGGTTGTCGGGCGCCAACGTGCCAAGAACATCTGTTTAATCATGAGTCCCAGCTATGGACGCCATTGTGCTTGGGCATCTAGGCAGGCTAAAAAGGTACTTCACGTGTGCGGTGTCATCTGCTTTAAGTCCCTGGTAGTAGTAGCGCTAAAACATCTCGAAATGGTTGCTGATTTGTGGTGATCTGCTTTGACAGTAACGGCCCGCGTATAGTCATTTTACGTTGGCGGTCCTAAGACAAATGAACTAGAAGGTTTTATTGCAAATAAAACAATATATTGCCACTGAACCGAATTCATGGGCCGCCTACGGAGCCACCCTTACTCCTCATTCAGCCCATTTGTCTGGAAACTCGTCCCCTCCCACCCGTTCTGCACATTATACTCCTCCAGATCCGTGGTCCCATGCAGCTTCTCATACCTCACCCTCTCACCACAGTCCCCGGCCCCCCTGACCGCACCACCAGTCGGCGCATCCCCGATGCAGCTCCCCCGGATCAGCCCCGCGACCCTCTCCCCGGCGTCGCGGCCCTCGAACCATGCGCCCTGCATGTACCCGAAGTAGGTCGCGCTGGTGTGCTCGCCGGCGAACCACAGCCTGCCGACGTTGGCACGGAGGTTCTGGTGCATCTCGAGCGTCGTGCCTGCCGGCCAGCACGAGAAGGACCCGTACGCCCAGGGGACGGTGCCCCACCGCGGATAGGCGAAGGCGATCGGCTGCGGGACGGTGGCGTTGGGGAACATGGCGCGGAGGACGTCCATCGTCTCGGCGAGGGTCTCCTCGTTCGTCATGCGCTCCACGCGCTTGGACTCGCGCTCCGTCACCGTGGTGAAGAGGATGTGGGAGCCTGGGAAGAACCCGTCGAGGTCAAGGGACTGCCAGATGGGATACCAGCCTCGCTGAGCCGGGTCGGCGTAGCTTTCTCAAGGTTAGTGGTCAGTCCAACAGGGTGGAACAAGACAGGAAAGAGAGCATGACCACCCGGGAATCGAGTCTGAAGTGAATGGGGGCGTACTGAAAGCCAGGGGACGCGTGTAGAATAACGTACAGGAAGAATTCAGTGTCATCTGGCCAGAACCTCTCGGAGAACTGCATGAAGATCTTGGTGTATGTGCCCAGATTGAACATATCAATTGCAGTCTTCTTCCACTCCGGAAGTGATGGCTTGAACTCCACGGCTGACTCATGTTGCAAGACGCCCAAGCTGAATGTGCAGACCGCATAGTCGGCAGAGATACAGGACCCGTCCTCCATGGTGACTTCGACACCGTCGTCTGTGTACTCTATCTCACTGACAATGGTGTTCAAGAGGAGGCGCGGGTCGTCTTCATCCAGGAACGTAGATGCTTCCCCTTTGATCCAGGTATTGTGGCCGCGCTGGTCGATGACGAAGTTATTCTTGCTGCTGTATTGTAGGAAGGTGAAGTTATTCACCGCCTAGTTAGGGTCTCCAAGTCAGATGGAACCTTATTGTGGGTGGGGAAGGGGTACGCAGTCATGATATTACGAACCGAGTTGAAAACAAGACTTGTCTCCTCGGGCGTGTAGGCCTGCTCGCCGTCGTAAAGCCACCACTCGACGGCGTCAGCCGCGGCAGGGTAGTCGCGCTGGTCTGGCCGCCATCCGACGTGCATGAGGCCCTCGCGGATCGTCTTGTCTTGGATGTTGTCCTCGAGGAGCTCGCCGGCCTCCTGTGTCATGCGGAAGAAGGCGTCCTCGTACTCTTCTATCTCGGATTCAAAGTCTGCCAGACCGGACTCATTATACGTGAGGATCCGGGAGAAATTGGACTCCTGGCTCGCGATCTCCCATTTCTTCTCCTGGAACGCGAATTTCTATAAGCGACAAATGATAAAATCTTGAAAAGAGAAGATATTCTTACAAATGTCCAGATGGGATTTTCTGGTCCGTCTTTGGTACCGAGGCCTTGTATCCAGTTGGCCCCATATTCAACCAGCAGTGGTTTGCCGCCCGGGCCCTTGCCAAAGTCGGCATGATGGACTCGTCCCCCGATCTCATTCTGATATTCCACAATCAGGAAGTCCGTGATAGACTGGTTGGATAAAGCTTGCTGGGGCTGTGTCAATGTCCTCGGTCCTACAGACCTGCCGCGGGGGAAAACAAGACTTGGGGCTTACAGCTGTGGTGATCCCCGCAATGCCCGCCCCTCTTCATTCTCGAATTTCAGCCAAAAGTCCCGAGGGCTTTATGCGGATGAGCATCATACTCACAATATTGCAACCTTTGTGCGGCGGCATGCAGGATATTGACGCCTCTCCCCATTTGGAATAGCTGAGGCATGAACAGAAGAGGAAGCTGTCAACAAAAGAACGTGGAGAAAGCAACCCAGCCGGGTGGGAAATGCTGTCGACCGCATTTTGACTGGATATCAGGCTGCTGGCCAAGTTCGAAAGGGTATAGTCGACCGTGAGGGAGAAGTGAAGAGTTGATATGCCACTTGAGTGAATATGCCAAGATGAACACAAGAGAAAGAATCTCTTCAGGTCCGTGCAAAATGCGGGGAAGTTTGTCCTACCCTCGGCTGGCTGAGGTCATTTAGTGGTGGAAAAGCAGCGTGGAGAATGTCTCAACAATAGTTCGGAAATATGTGCGCGAGTGGAAGGCCCCCTGCGTTTGTGATCTTGGGCGGGCGCAGGTGTTGCATGGGTCTACGTTTAACAAAAAATTGTGCCAAGGAATCAACGGAATACAGAACGTCGAGGTCATGTAGGGGGACAGCGAGCCACCACATCAGGAAAGCCGATCTCATACCCGGTGTCTCACACGCGTGGTACCGTTCAATGTTGCCTTGGTGACTGATTGGCATCTGCCACGGTCACGCCGTGCTGAACGGCCAACGCCTTGTTACTAACACACAGAAAAGGGCTCATAGCTCCATGGAGTTCAAGCCTGATCCTGTGGTCTCGCTATACAATTGTCAGGAGAACGGCCTACCAGTTGACCTTTCTATGACCGCTATTTTAGATTGACGCGAGGATGCCGTGCTTAGTGCGGTTGGACCCTTCGCAAGGGCCCATATATATAGTCCAGCCCAGGTGCCGATGGAACTACAGTGTTAATGACGAAGGTATGTTATATGCCGAGACACGTCCGTCCATATTGTCCCACATGAAGGGAATCGAGTTTTCAAAGATATAAGCGCAAAGTGCCCGGCCCCGAAAGGGCTATCTATGGTCACAGCCACAAACAGAATCAAGTCTCGGGAACGGCCGAACACACACGCCAGGCAGTAAACATCAGCCGTACTGTGAGCGCACAACGCCACATAATCAAAGAAATTGAGACGAATTCTATGGAGCACCGAGACAGACAGGGTACGGGACCTTATCCCCTCCAAATTCCCGAATCAACCACTCTTGACGAAGCCGAGGGTTTCGGTACCACTCTGGCGGAGTCCACCCTCCAAATTCAATGAGTGGATCTTTCCAGTACTGCTGCATGGGGTTCTGTGGCAGCTCGGCGAGCTGAAAAGGCAGTTTCCCATATGTTGACAGTTCCCAGATGAGCGATAGGTTATAATCTACAAGTACCACTCGCTCTGGGCCCGTATCATCTGGAAACTCCTCAGGATGAGGCAGGATCATCACGTTTCGTGGTGCAAGGTCGCGCTGGCTGAGGCCTGCGTGTTGCTGCCTGACAACGCCATCCAGCAGCATTGCTAGAGTCCGCAAACGATACTGCACACTGAGGTGTGAAGCATCAAGTTGACCGGGCCTGTTTTCGACAAACAAGCCCCACACGCACGCGCCCGCAAGATACTCGATGAGAACAAGGCGAACAGGCCTTTGTCGTTCTTGCCCCTCGTAAGATATCGGAAGGCTGAAAGTCCACGAGCCGAGATATTCGGGCGCAAAGGACCCAGTTTGGCTAATACTTCGGAGAAACTCATATGCGGCTGCTTCTCGACTGTAATGCCCATCGGCAAGATCAACAACTTCGATAGGTGAACTGGCAATGTCGGTTACGGATGGATAGTAAATTGGGTCAAAAACCTTAGCAATAGCCGTAAAAGGTTCTGCCTTTGGCTTCCGAATTGAGCAGAGCAGTACTTGGGCGCCTCGGGAATTGCCACTGGCCAGTACTCTCGTTGTAGTCAGCCGCGCAGCCTCATATTGCAATGGCGGAGGTGTCTCGAGTGGCGGATACGTCAAGACTTGCTTGGTCTGCGTGGCGGATCGTAACCACTCATCCGTTTTCGGCGGTCGTGGTTCCGAGGGGTAGAGACGGTTGCCAAAGGGTGGTGGAGGGACGTGATTTCTGATATCGACCTCGAAACCGGGGAGATATGGGCATTTCGGGTTGTCTGGATCTGGCAGTGGCTCCCACGGTTGATACATTTGTTAGGAATATTTGACGATTGCAGTGGCTCTGAGGAGCAAAGCAGCTTCTCTCACAGAGGCTGAGCGGACGTGGCTCTGGGGCGAAGAAAAGAGTGATGACAACAAGCCAATTGATCAAGTTGGACAAGTCTTGTGATGCTTTGGTAGAGCTACCTAAGTACTTAGGCAGCCTGCTTGCTGCTCAGAAGCGCAAGTGTACCGGCCGAGAGAGGCGTAATAAATGGTGCAAGGGCTGGGTCTGCGTGGACGAGAACCTGCGTGTAAGTCAATTTAGTGGCATGCCCGTCAGATGCAGACGCGAGGTCAGCCTTCCAAGGTTGGTTGTGGTTGGGGTTGGGCGGTTCGGCCCCCCCATGTGGCAGGGACAGGGGCCCTTCCGCCGGTGAGCAGGGCCAAGACGCAGCCTTTTTACATACGGCCGCAGAGGCCCACTGCGGCTCCACCAGCAAACAACCCATCCCAGAGTTATCCACCACAGCCTCGCGACCGTGGCCCAAATTGCAGGCCAGGGCAAACCAACCTGATGACAACAATAACAACAACAACAACGACAACACTCCTATCATACAACCACCCGGGGCCGTGCAACCTTCACACAAGCCGCCCACCATGCCCTCAATAACAACAGTCCACGAGTCACTGCCATGTAAGCGAAAAAGACATATCTTCCCCCCTGCCCCCGCGCCACGCACGCATTATGCGCGCAAGCCGACCTTCTCACTACAAAGCACCCCAAAAAAACCACCCGAAGACCACAGACCGCTAACCAATTGGCCCCCCTTCCCCCACCAGACATCGACCCAGAGCCCACCCCCTCAGAGCGCGCAGCAGCAGAGGCCCTCATCACAGCCGAGCGGTCCACCGCTCCGGACGACCCGCACCACGCCCTCCTCCCGCCCGCCGCGCAGCCGGCCTTCACCCCGCTGATCCAGGCCGAGCTGGACCGCATAGCAGGCAGCGCGGACCCCTCGAGGCCGGCGGCCCTGGACGCGATCGACCTCAGCCGCTACGAGCTCCCGGACCTCCCCGACGGCGACGGCCCGGCGGCCGAGAGGAGGGACGCCCT
>LJJS01000719.1:0-44455 GCA_001447215.1 Diaporthe aspalathi
AACTGAATCAAGTGGTGATATGAATCACGTGGTGGTAAACCACGTTAGTTGTTTTTGTTATTGTTAAGGGGAGAATTCCTCCCCGCTATTGACCGCTTTGAAGGAGCCTATTTGATAATAACAGAATTCAGGAGCTAGAAAAGGAGCGTGTTAAGGAAAAAGAGGGGGTTGGTGCCTGGAAAGGGCAAAAACGATGCAAAAATGATGAGACTGGGACTTGAACCCAGGAGGATTGCTCCACCAGGAATTAATGTTAAGCTTTAACCTTAACCTGGCGCCATAACCAACTCGGCCATCTCACCTGTTTCTGATGTTTTAGACCGATTGGCGAGGTCTGTGATGGTGGGGAGAAGTTTCTGCGCGATCGTGGTGGGTGTGGGTGGTCGGTGGCGACCTGGCCGGGAGTTACGGGACCCACCGGCCCAGCCGGGCTCGGAGACCGCGGGGGCTTGGTGGGAGATGGATGCACGCTAAAATCTCTGGCGGGACACTAGATTGGTGCTGCAAGACCGGTGCAAGGTGTCTGAAATGATGTATCGCCGAAATCTGGATGGATGATTATGATTGTGGACGGCTTGGACTGGACTGACTGCAGACTGGGTGCAGACGGGCAATCACATATCTAGATCAACAAGTCATGCTTCCTGTCGCTGACTTCTGACTAGTTATATGACTCCTCACGCCGCCGCTCAAATTGCCAATGTGGTGCTGCATAATATTAGGTGCTACAATGTGATTGATGCCTTGCATGTTCATGGTGCTGTAGTCTATATGAAGACCAATCCCGGATGAGTGAGGTCAGCACTGGCATATCCTGCTGCATTGCCAACCCGTCAAACTAGCTATGGAGACCTGACCACAGACAATCAAATCAAAAGAAGATCTGCTTTAGATGTATACTTGGGACACATTGAATTCCACCCATGTTGAATTGATTGTGGTGAGCCCACGATCTGTGTCTATGCAAAGCCTGCCTGGGTACTTTGATCCTGCAGTCTATCATTTCAGCCTTCCAAACACTCTGATACCGTTCATCTTTAAAGGCAGGGCGAGGTAATGATGAGCTTCTATAGACTATTTGTATTCTTTGAGTTCTCTACTAAACCACAACAATAATTGTCCATGAGAAACAAGGGGTATGAATTAAAGGCAATTGACTTTGCAATATTATTATTTCAAATAGTGACCATCCAGTCTTCTGCAAACTGATGTTAACTCAGAAGCCACAATTTTGCACCATTAGTCTTAGTATCAGATGTGGCTACCTAAGTAGATATTTTTCGGCATCAATTTGTGATGATGAGCGTCTAAATGGCTGTTGCGTAAGTTGAAGGAAATAAAAATTTGAGACTGGCCCAGGGCAATAACTATCACAGGAGGATGTGAGGGAGTGGCGGACTAAATACTGGCGTGTAAGTACACATGATGTATTACCAAGGTAGATAGATGGCACCTCTATGTTATATGAGACTCTTGAGAACTTGTGGTCTCTTCGGAAATAACGCACTTGGTTGTGCTCCTTCCTATGGAACTAGAACTTTAGTGAAACAATACTGATTCCACACAAGCCACTATTTGGCCATCAAAGTTTGATGAAACCCGAGAATCATCCATGAGAGTGCTCTTGCTTAACAAAGTCAGCCGCCCTTTCCGCTACGGCAAGCACTATACTCGTGATGGTCCCCTGGGGCACCATTGGAAGCACACTCGCGTCAACAACCCTCAAGCCCTGAACCCCATACACCCTCAATCTCTGATCAACCACGCCACCAGCATCCCTCGGCAGCATGGCATTATTCCCGGAGTGGTGATAGGCGATCAGGATCATGCCGGCCACAAACCCGTCAACATTGTCCTCATCCAGCACGCCCCCCTCCACATACCCCGGCTGGAACACCGTCCCGTCCGCCTCCAGCAGCCCACTCATCGGCGCGCTCCGCACCACGTCCCGCATGTGGAACGCCAGCTGCCGCTCCAGCTGCCTGTCCAGCGGGTGCGACAGGTACCGCGGGTCCAGGCGGGCCTGCACGGCCGGGTCGGCCGACTGGATGTGCACCGAGCCCCGGGAGAACGGGTGCGACACCAGGCCGATCATGCTGAGGTAGTTGCCGCCGTCGCCGGGCCCCGCGAAGACCTTGGTGCTGTCGTCGTAGTGCCAGGGCGAGATCCCGCCCGAGATCCAGATCTCCTGCACGGCCGAGTTGCGGGTCGAGTTGAGGCCCTCGAGGAGTAGCTTGTGCTGCGCCTCGTATCGGGGGTCATCTGCCGGGTGCGGGTCTATCTCGCCGTGTGACCCGCCGATCTGCTCGAGGGAGAGGAGGGCAGAGCTGCCGTTCACGGTGGAGAAGGGCCCGCTGCGGGAAGAGGTATACTCCGCCAGGGCTGAGTTGAATGCCTCCGTGGACAAGAAGTCATCTGTGGTCGTGACTCCGGGGACGACAGGCCAGCCGAGGGGCAGCATGAGGTGGTTTTGGAAGTTCTCGCCCACATTCGTGTTGTTGATGAGACACCCGATCCCGAATGTGCTCAGGAGCTCGCAGTCACCGACCCCGGAGAGCTCCAGGAGTTTTGATGACTGCATTGAACCCGCCGAGAGGATCACTTCTGCGGTCGCATGTGCCGTGTGAGTTGAGTTGTCTTTGACATACTCCACACCCACTGCTCTGGATTCCCTCGCCCATCCGTCCGCCACAACATCGTCAAAGAGGATCTTGGTAACAAACGCCCCCGTGACGACCTTGAGGTTCGGTCTACCGGCAGCATGGAGGTGGTACTCCGTCGCAGGGTAACTCCTCTCCTTTGTCTGTGGGTTGATGTTGAAAAGATTCGTGTACCCTCCCAGTGCCTCTCCTCCCCTGGGATCCCCCGGAGGATATAGCCCCAACCGCGCCATGGTCTCGGCCCAAGCTTCTGTGAACGGTCCATACGCCGTCGGGAAGGAGTTGACGATGGGACCATCCGTGCCATGCACACCTGGGTCTACATACTGCGTCTGCATGTCCTTGACAGCCTCCGCAGACACGGGAGGCACATAAGCCTCCGACTTCTTGAGGTACGGCTGCACCTCGTCCCAGCTCCAGTTCGCATTTCCCAGGGCACCCCAGTTGTCGATGTCCTCTCGCGACGGGTGAGTCCACCACATGAAGTTCACGGCACTGCCGCCGCCGAGGCCCTTGCCGGCGATGTTTGCATGGACCCGGCCGTTGAGGTATGGCTGAAGGGGAAAAGTCGTCAATTCTTGGACGAGTCCCCGGAGATGGCGAAGGTTAACAGGGAAGCTTACCTGCGGCACATTTCTGTAATCCCAGTCGTACTCGTGATCGCCGTACATGGACGCGAATATCCCAGGACACCGCGCCTTGGTGTCGTTTGTGTGGTCATTTCCGGCCTCGAGGACGAGCACCGAGAAGTCTTTCTCCTCGGAGAGACGCGTGGCGAGTGTCAGCCCGGATGCGCCACCGCCAACAACTCTGATATCACTGTCGTCAGTCCAGCTGTGCGTCTGGAGAGGAAAGAGTGGCATATGGGCAGACACACATGAAGTCGTAGGAATCCTGTGCAGCGACACCCCGCCATATGAGGCAGAGGCCGATGATGGGAGCACATTTCACTGCAAGCATGGTGTATGGGTAAGCGTAGCGAGGTTGGCTTCAGGAACCCCCCTTCCAGCGCGCGCAACGAGGTTTACCGACCTCAATAAATAGCAGGTTTGTACTGTCCCGCGGGATTTGAGCCGTCACCTTCACCATCACCACCACCTCCGCGCCTCGGTGAGAACCAGCGCAGGTCGGTGGATCGACACAGAGATGATCGGCGTGGCTGCTGACAAGTGCTGTGCGACGCGAGAACTACCAGCGCTGCCAGCCAGTCCGCATGGGCGCGCCCAGGAGGCGACACAAGAGCCGGCTCTGCTTACGGCACCAACGCAGGGAGAATACCACGTTCTCCATCGTTGGTGACTGGGACCTTTGGCGAGGCCAGCCAGCCCATGGCATCGACGATAGGTCCTCCTCGGGGGATCGCCGCTGATACTCGCAATTGCTGTGCACGTGAATGTAACCCCAGGCTTCATCCGATCGGCATCTGAAATCGACTAACCCATGTCTACCCTACAGGATAGCAATTTTGTTTATTCACCAATAAGTCCTTCTTTGCCAGGTTCGCTGCATTGATAGCTTAGCGGTGATGACTTCACAGTCTCCCCCGTATTAGCCGTGAAGTGGCAGGCCTTGTAAGTACCAGCCACAAGTCTTGGCAAAAATAATTTAACCGCGGGCGATAAATTCAGGAAGGGTAAAGTTCCATGCGAATGGCCAAGCAGACATCATAACCGCTCTTGATCAACAACATTATTTTTGGTACGCGAGCTGTTCGCGCATATGACTATTTAGGCATCCGGCAAAACATTCAGCCAGCCTCCCCAGCCAACTTTCCACACCGGCAGGATCTGAGGCTATACCATGGTTCCGTGTTGTGATATAGCAGGGAAATGTTCTGAAATACATTGCCCGTGCCAGATTTACAACAGGTGCGATTCCGCCTATTTGCGTCTGCCGCTTGTTACGAGCACGAACAGTCGTCGACAGGACGAGCGTCAGGAGTACCATACAAAATATCATAGGGCACGCAGGGGAAATCGGAGCCCCGTTTAACTATAATATCAAAATTAATGTGAGCAACCATCAGGGTGAGAGACACTGCCAGCAGGAGGTGGTGTTGGGGAGGCCAGGTGTCTGGATTTTATGGCTCAGTATAACTACCAATTCTGCTATAACTTGTTAAAAACCATTGTTAGAAACAGAATAGTAAACTGTAGATAGAAAGGCAGTACACAGTTTGGAAGGCTGGTCTGTGGGAGGCATGTTCCTACGCCTTGTAAGCCAGCCAGCGTTGAAACATGTTGACTGTTCTAGAAAGACTCGAGAGAGAGGCAGCAATCACACCCATTTCTTCAAATAGCACGGGCTCCGGGAATCACAATAATGGTACGGAACTCAAAAACCAGATTAGTGCATGACTGATGTTGTCCAATGCTTAGCACATGCGCCAGCAACATGCGTCAAGCTCAAGGATCAGGAGGGGGAATTGCAGACGCCGATTGGCGGCCAAGGAAGTCGTTTGGCACTCAGGCGCAACGGCTGAACACATCTAGGCTTCCGTGGTGAGTTCCGAACGCCGACTGTCGTGTGGTAGTAGCAGCATATTGGACATGAATGGGACTCGCAGACGGTGATGTTCTGGCTTGATCCGGTCGCGGCTAGTACGCACCCCGATCCGGGACAAGCTGAGGTCACGAAAGAGTATACGAGCAATTCTAAAGCAAGTGGTACAGCAAGCTGCTTGCTCTTGGACCCTCAAGATCATGGAATGGCGAAACCCTGTCTCACCGGAGGCATCGGGACTACCACACCAATCACGGCGCAACGAAATTCAGAGCCCAGCGAGTGTTTCTAGCTTGGACCGCACTCGCACCCAGTGAATCAGGAGCTAGCCAATAATTTCCAGGGTGGTGGTCTTTGAGAGAGTCATGGCCGTCAAAATCCTGACTCTGAGTGCGCCGCCGGCGCCGACACTTAGTGGTGAAACAGAGGATGTCGAGACCGGGTGAACGCGGGAATACGCCGATGCAGCCCCGCCTGCCCCCAACCGAACTTCGTGCCAGCGGGCATCAACGAAGGCCGAGGACAGATCTAATCTCGATCAAGGGCCTCGGCGATCCGCAGCTCAGACTCGGGAGCCCCTGAGGAGAGCTGGAGAAGCTCGGAGTATAAACCTCCCGGAACGAGACGCAAGCGGATGGTATCGGTGGCTGCAGTAGCGAGAAAGGGCTCTGCTGGGACGATTCCCGCCTGGAGTATTGTAAGGTCAGTTTGAAACAGCAGCTACCTAACTCTCGGGGAAGGCCCAAGACGCAGGGCATCCTCCCTCACGGCTGGAACAAAGATGCATCCTGTCCGCCTGGAATCTGGCCAGGTGGCTGCATGCGAAAGGCCGGACCTGTAGCCGTAAATTCCCCGGTCTGGGACGTTGAGATGGGTTCGACAGCCACGCAGGTGACTCGCGAAGAGTGGCTGGTCCGGCAGGATGAGACAAACGCCTCTAGACTATGCAACACAAGGCGCACGCAGAAACCTTGATAGGACGGAGAAAAGGCAAGAGGGCTGCACGAGACCTGCTTGTGTCGGCCAGGCTGCATCTCGTCTGCATGCACCTGCCGAGCCTGGGAACGGCCACAGCCGCTGGCCTGGAGAGGTCGTCGTACTACACTCCCAAGTTGGAACAAGTAGGCAGGCCATAACACGCCCATCTATAGGACGAGAGGGGCCTCCGAGGGTTCGCTTGGCCGCCGGGGGCCCAGGCAGGCATCCGTCGTGACCTGGCGCGTGTGGGTAGTCGACGCAGCCTCTACACGCGTTGGGACGAATGAGATCGAGGCAATGCATGCCGGATATGCTTGGTTGCTTTGCTGACTTGCAGTGGGCAGCGAGCCGGAAGGGGGAGGGGGAAGCTCCGGTGACAGCGCGGGCCGCGGGAGAGGCCTGGCCTGACATACGGGCGAATGGGAGCGAGCTGGATAGGGAAGGACCGTACCAAGTATGCGAGCCCAGGTTCAGGTTCAGGTTGGGCCGGAAGCTGAAGCTCTGTGGCGGCGAGACTGCGAAGGATGGGCGACCATACCGGCGGCTCCAGACATATAAGTCTGGCCAGGAGTGACCCGACAGCACGGGGTTGGGCTTCAACTGTATAGTTTTCTTATCTGGTCGGGCCAGAATCACGCATAAGTCCGGAGGGGTGAGTTGTTCGGACGACTGGTGTTGACAATGCACAGTTTGGGTTAGCAGCAGGCTGGGCAGGCTCGTAATCAGACACTTGCCCGTTGAGGCAGACCGAGCATGCCCGCCCTAATCGAGGTGCATGTGGGCTGTGGAGATGTCTCGAGTCAAGGGCGGGCCGGTGCCTCTGATCCTGGAGGGCCGGAGGGTCTGCCTAAGCGTGAAAGAACGAGACAGACCACTTTACGCGACCACCGTGCTGCTCGCCGGGTCCGAATTGGAGAGAGAGGCCGCTGCGTTCAGCAGTCCATTCCATTACCCTCGTCAAGGTGCGGACGGGGCGTTGACATGCCACCCGGAGTGTCGTGGTGACACAAGGCCAGGCAGGGTTGAGAGACTGACTGGCTTGGCTGCTGTAAACTAGATGCCCGAGGCCCAGATGGGTGTCCGGGCTGATCCGCGGCGACGTGGACAACAAAGTCGAGGTCCGAGGTCGAACGAGGGCCGGGTCGGGAGACAGCCGGGCGAGAGGAGGTGTCGTGGTCAGTGGTGTTTGCTGGCGGGCTGGCTTGGCTGGCTGCAGGATACTTGGGGCTGGAGGGACGGGATTCCGGGTGGGCATTCATGCTTATGCTCTGCTCATATGCGCCGAGTTGATTGGGGCCTTTTCTGTCCCTCTGGCCCAGTCGCGTCGTTTCCGTGGCAATCTTGAACGGGTTGCATCCTGCTGGCTCCGGATCGTCGAGCGTGCGTGCTGTGTGGTGGTGTGTGGTGTGGGTGTCTGTGTTGGTGTGTGGTGTGTGTGTGGTGTGTGTATGTTGGGTAGCAGGGTGGACTCAAGGTGAAGTCAGAAGATGTCACTGCTGGACTGTGCACACAGCCAGTATGCGAGTGGGGTGGAGAAAATAGTTCGTTGCAGCGTTGCGTTGCAGGCAGGCAGCCGGGCAGGCACAAAGAGAGAGAGAGAGAGACCGGGGGGGGGGGGCAGGCACACGGGGTCATGGTGCAGGGAGCACGGTACGTATCTCTCTCCAAGGTCGGTAGATACCTTCCCGGTCGATTGGCCCGGCTGGTGTCCCCCGCCTGGCGTCCTGCAAATAACTTCTTTAGCCCAAGGCTGGAGCAGGTGCGAGGCCGCTAGAGCAGAGTGTAGTTCCATCGCGGTCGGTCGACAAGTATGGGCAGTACCAGTTGCGGAAGGACCTGTATGACAGACAGTACTGTACTTGTGTCTACCGCAGCTTATCTCGGGGTCTCGTCTCGAGGATCGACGTACCCCGCCATGTCGTTTACCCATTGCGGTGCAGTTTGCTTCGTTACCATAGTGGACCAGACAGCAGGTATAATCATATTGGGTTTTATCTTGCCGTCATTATATGGTAATGAGGAAGAGGCCAATGCCAACCCCCTCCTTCCTTCCTTGCCACTTCAAGGCTGACAAGTCGACAGACAAAAGGGAAGAGACGGCAGTCAAGGTGGGATCGGGGGAGCATCCTGGCTTGACGTGCTAAGCTAACCCTGTTTGACACCACCTGGGCAGCGAGATAGAGAGGGGGAGAAAGAGAAAAAAGAGAGTTTCCGTGTCGAACGACCTCAGGGTCCCCGAGCTGGACCTACCAGTAAAAAACAAGACAGACCAGAGGTGCCGATGCCGACGCCAACGACCGACCACCAACTCACAGCCGAGGGATGATACTTACTACTGTACGATGAGACGCGACGACAGGTAGATGATGATGCTGGATGTTGACGTTGATGCGATGCGATGCCATGCGCAGCGGGATTGAGTTTTGGGCTACGTCCTTGTCGAGTACCAAAGTATCCAAGTACACTCCCCCACAGGCTCCTTCCACCGCGCGCCCCCGTCAGGTCAGAAGAGGTCCCGCTTCTCACCCTTTTGGCTATCGCGCTATGCGACAGGTTAATGCTTCATCATCATTCATGCCCGTGGCCCTGCCTGTCCGCCTGTGGCAGCGTCGGGTTGGTCTGGTCTACATGGTACATGGTAACCAACCACACACTACACTATATACACTATATACATTCCATGTCAGATCTCGCCATGTCCCGACCTGTCCTGTCATCGGGCACCTGCTGCATGTCATGCCGTGCCCGTACCGATCAATCGATCAATCATTCATCCATTCTCATTTACTCCCCATCACTCCCTCCCTCCATTATATATATTGTACACACAATGACCTAGTAGGTGAGGGTACTTGCTTCCTACCTACTTCCACCACGACAATAGCACCCCAACGACCACTGCAACCACCATCACTACCACCACCACCAGCAGCACCTGCCCAGCCCTGCTCGAACCCCTCAGCCCACCCTTTACCGAGCTAGGCCTCCCCCCCCCACGACCCACGGCCATGACTGGAGCTTGTGCAAGAAGCACAGGCCGGCGACGGACCAAGGCCGTGCGAGATCCCCCCAAAAGAGCGATCGACACGGCATCCATAGCTATAGCACACCTGCCCCGAGCTATAGATCTGAAGCTTGGGCCGCCTCCAGCAGCCTCCTGCGGCGGGCCAGCGGCGCAGACCTAGACCCTCGACCCTAGACACCAGACCTCACCTCTGCGGGACCAGGGGTTCGACCGATCGGGCCATAGTGCGAGCCTGGCTGCATGTGCAACATCCATCCATCCTTCCTTCACCTCACCACCCACCCATGCATCCCCACTGCCGTCGCTCCGTCACCATGTACAATGGTACACTTTCGTCGGCCCTCGCGATGCCATCCACATTTGAGCATATGCTTTGACCGTTTGCCTCTGCAATCAGAAACTGTGTCTGCTCAGTGGACCTCTCCGTCTCTCAACAGGTGCAAGGCAACCCGGTACCTCTCAGCCACCCCACCAGCTGCCAACATGGTCTCCCCATCCTGAGGGTCCTTATGGATACTTGTACATACATGCATGACCTGTGTGGGTACAGCGCGGGCAGCCAGCAATGCAGGTACCTTTGGATACATGGACTACATACCTAGGTCGACCGTCCGACCGATCGACTGACTGCCTGCCTGCCTTGGGCACTGCAGCGTCCGCCGGTGGACTCGTCCAGACCCTCCTCAATCAGCCGCTGCAGCGCACGGCACACTACCTCGAGTGCCTATTGCGAGTCTATACTGTATTGGACAGCACCCGGCGCACCACTGGGTGGAATTCCTCCGGGGCCGGCACACGTTTCTCTCTCCGCTCCAGCTTGGCTTACCCCTGAACAACTGCTCTCGGGGTGGCTTCTGTGACACAAGGTTTTGTCCACCAAGGCAATCAAGGGTTGGATGCCACCTCTGTGTGGGAGGGAGGGCGAGAGACAGAGAGAAAGAGGGAAAGAGAGAGAGAGAGAGGGAGTATGTCTGCGCGTGCGCGCGCGCTTGTGCTCAAGCTATCCTGTCCCGACTTCACAAGAGACGGAGTGCCCAGGGCACGTCCGCGCCACCCGCCCCGACCTTGACCTGACCGGGCCTGACTTGACTTGACTTGACTTGCCTCGTCTTGATTTACCTGGCACGATGCGATGCAGCACAGTACAGTAGGGAAGAGATACCTCGACCTGACCTGACCTGACTTGCCCTTCCTTGCCTTGCCTGACCTGGAATGCCTCGCCTTTCCCTGCCCTTGATCACCCTGCCTGGCCTGGCCCTGCCCTGCCCTTGCCCTGCCCGTCCGTCACCATCGCCGTCCACTGTGACCGGCAGTCTGGGCCCTCAATGCAATAAATGCCTGGCATCCACCATCCCAGCTCCCCCCCGGGCCCGTCTTCCGTTGCGAGCCCCTCAGATCCCAGAGCCCCTCTCCGTCCTCGGCTTGTCGGGTCTCCGCTGCGCCATCGACAGACTCTGGATCTGTTCTGCCTGTCCGTCCGGCTGTTCTGTCTGTCTATGTTCGAATTTTCTCCTTCCCTCTGCTCCCCTCCTCTCCCTCGAAGCCTCTCCTCACACGGACAGCGCCCTAACCTTTCCGGTCGAAATGTACCCTCTTTTATCCCCGGCCGGTCTTGACGTCGCCCCTTCTTTTGCTGCCGTCTAGACGCTTGCTCTTCACCTTCCTTCTGCTTGTTGATATTTTGTACTGTACATACACTCCTTGTACACCACCACACACTCCCCCTCGCACACACTCGCACCAAAACAACCCCCCTTACCCACAACCGTACCTCACACATTTAGCCCAGCACAGCTTAGCGCCCCCCCTGCCGATACTGCTCGCTGCTTCACTGTTTGTAAATGCCATAACATACGGGCAGGCGCCCTGCCGCATGCCCTCCGGACCAGACCCTGCCCTTGCTCTGATCTTCGAAGATCATCTCGTCTCATTCTCCTGAACCTAATCCAGCAACCTTAAAACCGAAGTAGACATCACTGATCAGCATACCAAGAGGTCACCGCATCGGCGAGACTCGCCGAGCCCCACACCAAGTCGATATTCAGTTTGACAGTAGGCCATCTACCTCAACACACGACAAATATCCTCCTCGCAACCTGGCTCCTCACAGTCAGTCTGGGCCGTGCCGTCCTGTTACGCCATCTTAGCCAAGGAGGGCTGGCGCCTGTACACCAGCTCCGAGGGCACGAGTTACGACTGGATCCCCTCCCGTTAACCGACTACCGAGTTTTCCTGGTCTGGCGCCTCGTCTCGTTTCCACACCTAGGTCAAGCGTAGCTGTCCGTGCCCCCCCCCCCGGACTACCTAGTCGGTCGCCGTCTAGGTATCGAAGCTTGTTTATAGCTCGGCTAGGAGGTACTGGCTTCTGCGCAGCCTCCCCAGTCCAGTCAACGTGGAGTCCGCTCCTGAAGATCAATTATTTAGACGGTTCCCGAGACAGGATCCCTGATCTTTATGCCTCCTGGTCACTTCCCTATGATGCTGTGAAATCGAAGGCCAGGGGAAAGAATCGAATGGCACCGGCATCATCGTCTAGCTATGGACTTGGCGCTCATGACAACAGAAGTACAGTGGCGAGCAACATGGACATCGGAAGTGTCATTAGCACCGACGACGACGGCGGGGGAAGAGGAGTAGCAGGAGTAGGAGGAGTAGGAGGAGCATCAGGGGCAGGAGGAAGCGGCCGAAGTATGCACCAAGCCCCGAGCTTGGTCAAAGCCCCTCCAGGAAGCGGTCCGCCACCAGACGAGCCTCGTTCAAGCCAGTATAGCATGCACGGAGCAAACACGGGCTTCCGGAGCCCAAGCCCCGACCCTGTCGGCGACGACGATGGCGACGACTTTGGCCCCGACAGAACACGGGACACTCTGTCGACTCGACGAACCCAGTCGGAGTCTCCGCCGCGCCAGATGGAGACGTATCCGCCCAACTCGGCAGCTGGTGACGAAACATTGAGCCACTCGAGGGCGCCATCTGTTGAGCCGACAAGTAACGGTTACAGCTATTCGGCGTTCTCCCCAACCAACCACGCATCCCAAGGTGTCTTTCCTGTCAACGGATCTGATTCTTCCCAGAGAGGCAAGGCCAACAGGAGGCGCACTGGGCCTCTATCAGCCGAGCAACGGGAAAGGGCCGCGATCATACGGAAGATGGGGGCTTGTGGAGACTGTCGCAGGAGACGAGTCGCTGTGAGTACTATCTCTTGTTACAGGCAGCTATCACTGGGTGGAAGGGGTTTGAGAGTGGCGTCTCCGCGTTATTGGACGGAATGCACGGCACTGCATCAAAGCCACAGAGGTGTAGGAAACATCTTCAGCATGGTTTTGTCTCTGTTGCGGGCTGCTCTGCTGTGGACCGGTCTCCATCTTTGGACAACCATGATTTTGTGCAGACCTCTGGGTTCCTGTGTTCATGGACTACTTGCCATGGAGCCCCCCCCCCAAAGAGTAGCCTGACAAGATGTCCTGCTGCATCAACTTGTTGAAACCATTGTTTGGTGGTCTTGCTTACCATCACCAAAGCCTCGCAGGATTCGATCGCTAATTCGACATTTCTATAGTGCAACCCGGGTCACCACAACATGTCGTGGGACGATGCCAGAAAAAGATACAGATCACATAGCCAGGATCTCCCGGCACCACCCATCGCCATCAGCTCTGATCGAGCTTTTCAACCAGTCAATGGCAACTACACCTACGAGCCACAAGGCATGGACCTCGATCAGTCACCCACAAGTCAGCAAAGTCAGCAGACAACCCATTCTTCTTCCACCGAAGCTCAAACGAGGACCGTGAGGACACCTCTGCCATCTGGGCCCCGCCTGGAGCGAACTGCCCAGGCCGCAATAGCATTGCCCGGCATCGACACTCTCAGATCGAGCCTGCAGAGCCATGCCTCGAGCATAATAGCGAATCCGAACCGCAGCCGATACAGTGCCGTGCACGCGCTCCTGCTCGTGTGGGGGGATGAACAGGACGACACGGTGAAACAGTCCGTGGAGGAACTGCGGTCGGTGTTCGACAGACACTACCATTATACGTTTGAGATGGACGTGATACCATCCGACGAGCCTGAGCGCTCTTGGAGGTGGTTGTCTAGGCGGCTTGGCCTTTTCATGGAGGAGAACGACCAACGAGACGTCTTGAAAATATTCTACTACAACGGCCGTACACAGCTGGACGGAACTCGGGCAATGGTTCTCGCCAGGTATGTCCAAAGCCGCTTAGACTATGTCGGCAGCCCCCCGTCTGCTCTCTGGACCCCAGCCTTTCTATCTGTTTCCTGCCACTGTCTGCGCGTGCCGCCCTTTTGATGGCCTTTTGGCGTTCATGCTTTTGCTGGCAATCTTGCATTGTCGAGAGATCGGATTCTATTTGGGCAAGGTCTTGCGTAGCCGGAAGGCGAGGTCGGATTCAAGCGAATACCCGCAGTGTGGTGTGATTGGACACGTCCATGGACGTTGACTCTAAGACGGCATCTCTTTGATTCTATGCTAGCCGACCATGTTTCGCCCGTATACGGGTCATTTCCTCCTTTTGAGTACTGATCTGAAGCTGTTTGTTTCAAGCCGAGTATTTCTCGTATTGGGAAAAGCTGACAGTAGACGTCTCCAGCTCCACGCAAAGCGAGCAGCCATGCACCATCCGCTGGAGCACCATACAACCCTTATTCGAGCAGGCGGTAGCGGACACACTGATCATCATGGACTCCCGGTACTTTGGCCTGCCGGCGGCGGCACGACGCCGGGGCACGCTGGAGATAATCGCGGCGGGGTCGTTCGAGGAGCAGGCCAGCCCGCTGGCGCGGTGCGCCTTCACGCGGGCGCTGAGCGAGAAGCTGCGGACCCAGGCCGCGCGCATGCGTCCCTTCTCGGCCGCGGACCTGCACGCCCAGCTCCTCGCCGAGTACCCCCGGATCGTGCAGGAGGTGTCGCCCGACCGCGAGTTTCTCAGCAGCTTCCCCGCGCCGCTGCACCTGCAGCTGGCCGACAGCCACAACGTGCCCTCGGTCCTCCTCGCGCCGCTGCGCCGCAGCAGGCTGCCCAGCACCGAGAGCGCGGGCTCTTCGTCGGCATCCCCCGGGGCGCAGCTCAGCCTGACGGTACGCCTCGACAGGGAGCCCGACGTCGACGGCTGGGCTGACTGGCTGCGCATGATGCCCGAGGGCGTGCGGGAGGTCAAGGTCGAAGGCGGCTTCCGATCAGCCCCACGGTAGGGGCACAGCCGGTCGGCTGGGAAAGGTTGAGGCCTCTTGGTTGTTGACGTTTCGTGAACCGCGCGGGGCAAAACTGGCCCCGTATAGACCTCTCCTGTTTGCGATTTCGGTGGTGAGCCATCTAGGCTCTGTCACAGGCCCCAGACGAGAGGGTCGCAGGTGTTACAGTGGGCCGGGCCAGGGTCAGTCCTCGGGAGGTGTGCGGTCCTTTCCAATGTGATCCTGCGGTTTTCTGTTGTTTTTTATTTGGGAGTGGGGGCGGGGTCTACTGATACAAGGCCTGGATTCTTCTGTTCATATATTCTTTCGCTTGTGGGAGCTCCTGGTTCGTTTTGCTTTGGTCCGAGAAACACGAGGGAGAGCCTAGCCACACACCACCAGGACGGAAAGCACCCAAAGGGATCCAAATTGGGGGGGCAAGCGTGGGAGCCAAGGAGTAATCAGGATAACAAACTGTGGATGCCTGCCAACGCAAAGACTTTTTCATTTCTGTCTGTTGCACGGAGTATGGGTACTTCTATTGTATGCCAGTTGTCTGCCCATTGGGAATGGAAATTCAGGCTGGGGGTGTTCGGGGGTAAATTATCATCATCATCAGGAGTAACACAATTGCCTACGCAACTGGGTATGGTTTGACGGAAGTGGACGGGGAGGGGGCTTTGTAGGTCCAGAGACGTTTGTTGGTTTGTTCTTGCTTCGCTTGCTCGCTCAGTCTTTTGGATACACTTGGGTTGTCCACCGTCAGAGATTGAGGAATGGCATCTTTGTTTTTACCTTTTTCACTGTAGCTAGCTCAAATGCTCGATGTCACTCTGCAGGGACGGCTTGCATCCCCTTGATTTGTTGGTGGACAAGCCAAACGTGGGACGTGCAAGGCACATCCACGCGTTACAAAAGACCTAGGAAGCTTGGACTGTATAGTATCGGCCCTATTACCTTTCACGTATAAATTAAATTCCCCGGCCGTACGTGCTGGAATTTAGGTACGCGCGCTTATAAGAGATGTTATACTCAGCTCCACGTGCACGGAGCACTTTGGAAACCATGACGGTAGTGTAAATGCATAAAAATCTTAGACTAATGCGCCTTTTTCCAACACCTTTTTCATGTGTGGATTAGTTTCATCGGATTACCAACCTTTCTTGACCCGCCTGTGATATCCCAAGGACCTGTGTGCCCAGCTCCCGCCTAAACGCCCTGCAAAGCGTCCAGAAAATTCAAGAGACGACCCGGGGGAAAGCATTTGGAATCAATCATTCAGGGGTAAGAAATCATGGTGCGTGCCATGCAATAACCAAACCTCGGGCCGAGAAGCAGAGTCGTTCCCCGATCAAAATTTCCCGAGATGGAGTCCCGAAAACGCCAGGATTTACTCATCATACCCCTTTGTGGAAGCCGCGGATTAGCTAGTTGCATAGGTGATTTTGGTGCTCGCGCAAAGCGAACAGTCGCCAGGAGTCCTTTTGGGTTCCTCACCCACCGCCCGGAGAGGGAAATCATTATTCCATCTTGATTCCGAATTCCACGACGATCCAACGCAAGCTTTTGATAGACCACGCTGTCCCGTCCCACATCACCTGGTCGGAAGGCGCAGTGGAAAATGCTCGTGCTGAAACGTTCGAATATACCGAACATACGGCCTTGGCGAAACTACACAAGCAGCCAGGAAGCGGCGACGAGGCCGGCCGCGAGCGCCCAGGACGTGGCGGGCCCGGCGCGGGGCCCGGCGTTCTCGGAGCCGGCGGTGGCGTTGCCGCTCGCGAAGCCCGGCTCGTAGGGGGCCGGCTCGCCGGTGGCGAGGGTTCCGTTCCAGCAGTAGCGGCCGAAGCAGTTGTCGCAGGTGGAGGGGACGGCGGTGCCGGTGCGGTCGAGGCTGCGCTTGAGGACGGCGCAGGCGACGCAGGCGTGCCACTCGCCGTCGATGGTGCCGTTGTTCTGGGTCGCGGCGTTGAGGCCGTTGCGGATGATGTCGAGCTTCTCCTGGCGCGTGTAGCTGGGGTCGAAGGTGGACACGTTGGAGTTGGTCGTGTAGGGCGCGTTGGGGACGTAGACGACCAGCGGCGGGGCGGATTGGCCCGCCGACAGGGTGAAGTTGGAGGCGTCGCAGCCAAAGAAGGTCGGGCGGTTGTTCAGGCCCAGGTTGATGAAGGTGTTTGCGTCCGGGACGGGCGGGAACAGCGTCCCGTTGGCGATGGGGCCCAGGCTGCGCTCGTATGTCGCGCGCAGTGCGGTCGCGTTGGGCCAGTTGAAGGCGGTGTCGGCGCTGCTGTCCACCGCGAAGATGACGTCGACGGCCCGGATGGGCTGGAGGAGGGGGCTGATCGGGATGTTCTGGAGGTCCTCCCCGCCGTCGACGAGGCCGAGCTCGGCCTGCTCGGCGGTGGGGTTGGTCGCGTTGTTCCAGCCAAGGAAGGGGTTGGGGACCCATTGCGCAATGTCATTGTTGTCCTCGCTGCGGCTCTGATTAGCGGGGGCGCGCCGCGCAAAAAGAGGCGATTACTGCTGCTCCTACTTACCCAAGCGGCGTCAGGATGTTTGTGAGGGCGTCTCCTACGAATGAGGGCACGTCGGCGTACTGGGAGATGTTTGTGGTCAGGAAGGTGTTGAACAGAGAGGAGCTGGTGCCCATCATGTAGCCGGCATTATCAAAGCCTTGCACACAGTTCCCACCCCTCGGAACCTCTCCAGCCGAGAAGTTGGAAGCCAGATATTGCGTGGGCGCGAAGCCGAAGACTGTGGGGTCAAAAGTCCCCATCTCAAACGGGTTGATCTCGTAGTTGGTCGCGTTCAAGCTGACGATGGCGACCCCGGGGTCTCGCCCGTCGGCGACTATCATCGGCATGGGGATAGAGCCGCTGCTGAACTGCTCGTCCTGGGCGAACGAGCTCCACGTGTACGCCACGCCACCGTCCGTGTCGTTGATGAGCTGGTAGGACAGGGCCCTGCCCCAGTAGTCCGTGACCGAGGTTTGGAAGCCGGCATCGGCCTTGCTGGTGACGGCGTCGCGGACGTCGTTCCAGTAGCTGAGGGTGCTGATGACGGCGACGCCCTCCTTGGGGCCCTCGAAGATGCTGTTCTCAAAGTCCCAGACCGAAGACCCGGAGCTTCCCTCCATCAGGTCCACCACGGTTGTGAAGTTGTTGCTGTAGAGAGAGCCGACCAGCCACCCGGCACCGGAGAGCCCGGCCACGTAGGTTGTCGCCTGCAACAGCCCACCAATTCCACCGGTGTCGGTGGAGCCCGGCGTCCTGTCGTCTGCTGCGGCGATGAAACCTGCGCCGTTCATCAGTGCCCGGTAGCCTCCTCCGCTCATGGCGATGCCGATGTTGGGCAGGGCCGAGACGTTGTTGCTCAGGTTGTTGATGTACTCGGCGCCATCAAACCCCGAGATCCCGGCCCTCCCGACAAAGTCAGCCATGGGCCGGACAGTGGCTGCACGCCTCTTGGAGAGCCAGTCCGTCTCATCCTGGCTGAGAGTCGCAGCACTGCGGATGGTAGGCCGCGTTGAGGGGCAGTCGACGACCGCAGGGGCATATGCACCACTGACAGCGTTTGGCAGAGCCCTTGCGACCTCGATTGGAGCGCGGTCCCGTGTTGGGATAGAACTTGCTGTCGTCAGGGATATGGAAGTGGCAGAGAGAAGGCACGCGACCAGGCTTGCTGTGGTCGGTGCCATGATGTAAGATGAGTGGAGACGAGAAATACCGGAGCTGGATCTGGAATTAAGAGGAAGAGATCTGGGAGGAAATAGAGTGGGAGAGGCCAAGGGCCTATGGCAGCACACTTATGATAGCAAATTAAATCTTAAATAGAAAGAGAGAGAATGGGAAAAGGACGGTTCGAGATGAGATGAGAAAGGATGGAACAGGTAGGGGGTGTCAGATGTCTGACTTGCATGCAGTGTGAGTGTAAGAGTAAGGGCAAGGAGGCGTAGTCTGGGTTGGCTGGCTGGCTGGCTGACGGTCGGTCGTTCGGGTTGGTTTCTGCTGTTATGGCCGGCGCGGGTGGCTCGGAATAGGGAACTGCAGGCAAACAGACCTGCGCCTCACACCTGGTGCGTCGTGGCGTAGCGTGTAATATAAGCTGTTCGGGTCTGTACGAGTACGAGGCTTTATGAGGAAACACAGAGAGGAGAAGGGGGGAGAGGGCCCGTTGCGTGTGTGACGCAATGTGGTCCAAGAGAACATTTGAACAGCTCCGAACAAGAACATTTTGCTAGCACGCGCGGGGAGGGATTCCCAACATCAGACGAGATGACCAAAAGAAGGGCTCGGCGCTGCGGCCCAGCCGCCCTCGCCGCGTGCTTGGCTGGTTGGGCCAGATCCAGGAGTCTTTTTGTTTTGGGATGGACAAGAACTTTGGAGGTCGATGCAGTTGGCAAAAGAATGCTCGAAAATGGGGCTCGACTGTGAGTGACCCTCGTGCTACCTCGGCCTGTGACAAGAGACAGGCACTATACCATACTGCCCGCACATATAGTTGTTGTACATCATCATCACAGCATCGTGGTCGACTCGACGTCTGGAGCAAGAGTAGTTAGCTTTGCTACTGACCGCACATCGCCCGACGCCCATTTGCCCGTCCGAACAGAGTTCGACCAGAAGTATTCATGCGTTGTTCAGCACGATGAGATCACAGCCCTGTCTAGCCTCTCAAGGACGAGGAACCTTCTCGGCAGTTTCAGAAACTCTGGCGTGCAGCAGTGGGAAGAAAGAGCAGAGAGCCCTAGCCGTATTCGGGCCATGCAGATCGTCCTTGGGGGCTGATCGGCCGCAACGGGACGGGCGTCATGCCCGAGTGTCCCTGATCCTAGATCCTAGATCCCATCAGCCTGTTGGCTCGGTTGGCTTCTCGGCCCTCCCCTGCATTACCGCACCGCGCCTTGCCCATATCAGACTCATCTTGCATCCAACTCAGCCGCCCTTCCGAGGTTGCAAGCCGCCTATCAATCCCTTCCAGCTGGTGACGCCCCCTCGAGTGCCATATGCAAGCCCCATGACGCCCCTCCCGCCTCCACAAGCTCAAAGGTGTGTGCCACTAGGGGCGTGAGAAACCCCGAGCCTGCTACATAGTAGTACTACATAGTAGCACACTATATGCAGCACACTACAAAGTAGCTACCACCAGATCGTGATGGGTGACGACAAAGCAGACTCGTTGCGTTGGGTTTTGGTCTCGAGGCCCGGGAATCGCTAGCCACCAAGAGAAAATGACGATCCCCTCCGCCGGCACTTATTTATTGGCACGCACAACCCAGCTCAGCCAAGCCGTATCTCATATCACATGTAGGCGGTGTGTGCGCGCCTTCTTGGGAAAACACACCGCAAAGGTTAGAGAAGAAGAAAGAACAGCCTCGGGAGCCTGGCTCGGTTATGCCAGACCTTGACTCTCAGTTTGTTTGAGACCTGCGGTCGTCGTCAGCCCCGGCCGGCCTCAGCCCAGAACCCGGCCAGCCGAGCCCACGGGCCTGCGGTGCTATCTTGCCTTCGGACTCTTACGCGACCCGCTGGCTGGCCGCCTGCCTGGGAGACCAAGGGCCACCTGCTGCCTCCCCGTCCCCCCCTCGGAGGGCACTACTACACTTATTCATGCAGCTCATGCTGCAAAATAGACACAGTGCGTCTCGTCCGGGTACTGTTATGAATTCTCTCTCCTCGGCTTACAGCCAGGCACAGTTAAGGTCCAGGCCAGGGGTGAATAACACGCGTGCGTAATGCTCGCTTTCTCTCAGCCATTTATTCTAAAATTAAACATGTCGGCTCGGTGCGTTCCAAGGCGCCCGAGAGCTATCTCTTATCAAGCATATAATTTCCCGACCTTGGGGCCGCCCCCACGCCTCCGTGCCCTCGGCATCGACACCACAGAAATCCGACCGTGCTGGCCATCATCAGCAACCTCATACCCGACAGGCGGCAGCTTCTCCAGCCCCTTGAGCAGGGCCTTGTTCTCGTAGGCCCCCGTGTCGTGGCCCAGGTCGTTCCGGATCGCGCCCCCGACGTCGAGGATATTCCTCACCACCCCGGAGCCCCGCCGGTTCATCCGAAACAGGTCGCTGTTGATGTGCACGTCGAGCCACATCCCGAAGCACCCCACGATCCAGCACACCTCGAGGATGACGCCGATCAGCGTGATCATGCTGGAGAATCCCCAGACATAACCCTGCTCGCTGATGCATCGTAGGTTGCCTTGCTGGCGGAAGTCGGACGTGAGCAGGGCGTCCTTGTAGCACAGGCACATACCCCCAAACCCGAGCCAGTCGCAGTCGGCCCCGCGCGCCGGGAAGTCCACGAACGGCGCCTCGAGCGGAATCGCTGAGCCGTTCCACCAGAGTGTGGAGTTGTAGGGCACCGGGTCGAGTGTCCTATATGAATCTCGCCAGTAGCTCATGTTGATGGACGTGTCCAGCTCAAAGGTGGCGTTGAACCACGGCGCGCCGGGGTCCGCGACCTCCTGACCTGCCCCGGCAAATTGGAAGCCCGTGAACTTCCGGTAGAGTCCCTTGACTGCTGATCTCGAGCTTGCCGATATTGGGTCGCCCGTGTAACCATATTGCCCGCGATAGAGACCATGATAGATCATAGCGCCGCCGAGGCCAGGCCGCGTGTAGGAATACCCCCAGTCGTTGAAATCTGTCGTCTCGTTCACGACTGCTGTGGAGTTCGCGCCGGCAAAGAAGTTCCTAATGGTTGCTTTGGTCTGGAGATCTGTGATATCATCAGTCCACGAGGCCGAGTCAGGGCGTAGGTACCGATGCGAAGGGGCTCTTACAAGCAATGATGTTTTTCCACTCGTCCGGGCCATCTGTAATATTGCAGGAGTCCAAGCCACTGACATATTCAAAAGATTCGGTGCACTGGCCTAGCCTTGGCCCTTGCAAGATAGCAGGTCCAAGCCCATTGAGTCGCTCCGTATCGACCGTCGTGCACAGCCTGAGGCTGTCCGAGCCGACTGTTACGTACGAGTGATCTTCCATCTGATACGCAGGCTTGCTCGGGTTCAGGTATCCCGTCGCGGCGCTCCACACCGACGCGAAGACGAGCACATACAAGATGGCGAGGAGAAACCACATCGCTGACAAGACGGCCCGTGCTGGCCTCTTCGTGCCCAGGAAACGCATTGTGGACCATAGCGCCGGTAATGATGCGGTTGAAAACAGGACTACAGCGTTTTCAGTCAGCTAACCAGTACCCAGACGTTTTGTCCTGAAAACACGTAGGCCACAACATCGCTATAGTGAGTCCCAAAGTCTGCAGCCCGACGGATAACTCTCAGGATGGGACGGGACACTGATTGCAGGTTTTTCTTCTTGAGAAAGTTGTAAGGGGAATCAGAGGCGGCTTACTATCAAGCTGGAAGTAGTACGGTACCGACGAGTACTCCATCATCCACGCCAGCTGCGATGCCGCGACCTGATACAGCAACCAGCCGTGCAGGAACCTCCCGCCCTGGCCGACGATGGTGTCCCATGCCAGGTCCAGCAGCTTGGCCCTCGTGAAGGAGAGGTCCCTGGCGATCTGCAGGTTAATGTAGAAGCTCCGCTCGACCGCGGGCACGTTGTATCCTCCGCAGTCCTGCGTCATGGGCGGCACGGAGAAGAGGTCCAGGTCCGGCAGTACAAAGAGGCCCTTGATGCCGAGGACGGTCAGCGCCAATACGGCGCCGAATTCGAGAAATAGCACCGCAATCTGCCAATTGCTTAGCGGCGTGAGCGCCCTTGGCGGTAGATGTGTTCGGCCATCACTCTCGGGGTCCTCAATGCAGTTGCTCGTGTCGTCTCTCCTCGTCAGGGCCTCAGATCTGGAATCACAGAGGCCTTGCTTGGGAGTGTTTTGACCTGGGTCCAGCAGGTGGTAAGAGGGAGGCAAGGCTGGGCTGTCGGCGGCCTCTACGGCATCATCGGCGACCTTGTCCCTATCTTGCATCTCCACGGCCGAGTACCCCTGTTCGTGACGAACGTCATCGATGTTGCCGGCCGTCCAGGCACACGATGCTGGAGTGTCTCGATCCATGACTGTGTCTAGATATCAGACCCCGAGGACTTCATCATCCGAGGCAGCGCGAGAGCCGTCAGTGCTCAAGTGACGCAAATCGGAGACCTTGACCGCGCGCGGGAGCCAACGTCTGGTTTTAAAAACATGAATACATCCTGGGCGACACGACATGATGGTCGGCGGCAAATGAAGCTCCCACCCGTGGCTGCGAGGTGTGACGCCAGCTGAGTCACCCAGGCGTATTACCCTGTATCATCGCTCCGGCGGTGCCAAAATCTATAGTTGGATGAGAAGGATTCGGACCCTGTAATTAAGCACAGATGGGAGTGAACCAAGCTTGCGAGGGATGCTCCCGGCTATGCTTCTTTACTTTGATGAAAGTTTCCACCGCTACGCTAGATCTATCAGGAAAGTTAAATAAGATATGTGTTCTGGATAAGAAAGATAAGAAAGAGGAGGTTTTCTTAGAGCCTCTTTTCCTTGTATTAAGGTTCGTGAATCAGCTGCTCGGCGCCGAAGGAGTCGAACCCCTGGCATAGCCCACCAGATCCCGCTCCCAGCCGCTTAACAGCAGACGAGATGGATAAAGTAGGCAGCAGGCTCGAGGTGATTGTCAATGGCGTAGTGTAGGTACAGGCTGGCAATTGAGCTACTGTATAAATCTCACTGGTTTATGCAGATGATGCAATTCTATGACAGGTCTGCGGACATGGCGATCCTATAATGTCTATACTAGGTAGTGCACCATTGTATCCAGCCACGGGTCGCCATTGTATTTGTGGCTGCGAGCAGCCATGAAAATGGTCCATTTGTCTGGCTGAGCGGTGCCAGCTGGCGGTCTCATGCCAGTCATCTGGGGCGTGGGCATACGAATTGAGGTCTCCCTGCGATTCAGAACAGATAGCACAAGCTGTGGACTGGGGTCCATCTGGCTGCCGGTCGCTTACGTAACGCCGCGGCCGGTGCCGATGGCCCACCTAATCTTTTTCCAACTTGCAGGGTCCCTTCTGGAGCGACTCCGAAATTCTTCACCTGCAGGGCCGCTGCACACAGCACACAGCGATAACACCAGCCTTCGAAATCATAATATCCACGAGTCAATTTACATGATATAAACAGAGTTCAATCTTCGCTACTGCTCCAAATCCCTTTCGCCCTCCAAAATGGACGCCCGCGCCTTGCTCACGTCCCAGGGCTGGCGGGGCTCTGGGCATTCACTGCACAAGTCCGACGACACGGTCGGCCTGTCAAAACCCATACTTGCATCGCGAAAGGACAACACACTGGGGATTGGCCGAAAGAACCATGTCACAAGCGACCAGTGGTGGCTGAATGCCTTTGATGAACAGCTGAAGAGCCTCGACACATCCAACAAGACCAGCATCGTGCAGACCAAGAAGAACACCAAGCTGGATAGCCTGCTGACGGCCGGCGCGGGGAAATTCAAGGGCGCCAATGCTCTGTACGCATGTTTCGTCAGCGGTGGGATGCTGGAAGGCTCGTTGAAATGGAAATCAGATGGCGAATCGACGGATGCGACACCCGAGGCCGAAGCTGCGCCAGCAAGGACCGAGACAAAGGAGGAGCGCAGGGCTAGGAGGGCGGAAAGTAAGAGGAGGAAAGCTGAGAAGTCAGCCAGGAAACTGGCCAGGAAGACTGCTGCTGCTGCTGCTGCTGCGGCTTCCAAGCCCGCCAAGAAAGAGGGCAAACCCAAGAAGTCTTCGAAGGAGAGCTCGACGAAGCGCTCGACGCCAGAAACGAAGGAGGAGCGTAAAGCCAGGAAAGAGCTGAAGCGAAAACTAAGGCTGGAAAAGGAGAAACACACGAAGTCCGAGGACGGTTGAAGCCTGCAGCAAGGGACGTTGAACAGATCTACTCCAACAACTAAGCCTTCAGCAATGTGGTCTCCTACTTGATGAGGTTGCTCAGCCAACTACGACTGACAAGCGGCTGGTAACTCGCCGAGGTCAAGGAACGGATGGGCATCTCAGCAAGCACCCAGGCACCTGACAGGACGTCTGTTTGAGGACTTGGGCCACTCGTTGGCCATGAGTGGCGACGGTGCCGCAGCGACCCCTGATGATCCCAGGGGCTGTGAAGCTTCGCGGGCCAGGATGATCACTTCGGTGCTACGGTGCTACCGGTGACATCTCACTATGTACCAGGAAGACGGCGAAAGCTTCCGAACCGCTGTCTTGGAACCATAGTCTAATGAGACTTGAGAAATGCTTTGGGTACATCGCGGCGAGTTCCGGTTCCTTCGTACCAGACAGCACTTGCACCAACTCAAACTGAAAAATGTGGCTGAATGACACTGTCCTCTACAATTCAAGTCAATTCTTAGCTTCACTATAGGTCTCTTTGGATTTCCAAGTGTCCCAGGTCGTGATCAATTCCGGCCCGAGGTCGTGAACTACAGGTACTGTGCCAGTGTAAATGCAAACCCTTGTCGCCTGGGCCGCTTACAGGTGGGCGGTGTGCTTCAGTGTGGGGCTAAACTGGGGTTCCAAGACCTCAAGCTCCAATCGCCCGGCAGAAAGAAAAAGTTTGGAGGCGCTTTCCGAGAACTTAGACTTGACAGACTCGGACCCGTTTTGCAATTACAACACCAATTACAGCCAGGCTCCAATATAATGTCTGCCGACATGGGCTCAGATCACGAGGAAAAGCGCCATAAGAAGTCGAAGCGCAAGCATCGACACGAGGGAGAGGGCGACAAGATGGACGTCGACGAGGAGTCCCAAGCGACCGCGCCCAAGAAAGAGAAGAAGAAGCACAGGGACAAGAAGAGGAAGGAGAGGACAGAAGACGCGGAGGCCGAGGTCGCCGAAGCTGAAACGGCTGCATCACCGGAAAAGAAGCACAAGAAGCGCAAGAGCGAGGACAAGAGAGAGAAGAAGAAGAGCAAACACCACAAATCCGCAGCCACCCACGAGAGACCGGCAGGCCGGAGAGAAGAGGCACGCGCAGCCTCTGTCCCGGACCCGAAGGAATACCCCTTCTTCACGCAGACCTTCTCGCAGCGCATCCCCGTGTGGCCAGCAGCCTTCGACGAGCCCCTGACCAAGACGGCGCGCGAGTACCTGGACCCGATGCTGAACCGGTACTCGCCCAAGTACAAGGGGGTGCTCCTCGCCTACAAGAACGTGAACCTGTCGGAGCGGCCGCGGCGCGCGGACCCGGAGAACCCGCCCACGGACGACACGCCCGTGGTGCTCGAGTCGGTCGAGTGCTACGCGCCGCCGTTCGCGTGGCTGACGGCGGACCTGCACCTGTTCATCCCGTCGCGGGGCGCCTGGATGGAGGGCGTCATCAACCTGCAGAGTGAGGGCCACATCGGCGTCGTGTGCTTTGACAAGTTCAACGCGAGCATATCGCGGCGGAGCCTTCCGCGGGGGTGGACGTGGGTGGATGCGCCGGAGGAGGAGCAGGAGGAGGAGGTTGGTGTCGAGGGGCAGGCCGCCGAGGAGGACCCCTTCGTCGAGGGCCAGGATGGCGCCGAGGGCGAGGGGGACAAGAAGGACGCGGGGGTGGTGCCCCAGCTGCGCAGCTCCGGGTACTGGCTGGACCAGAACGGCGACAAGGTCACGGGCAAGATATACTTCCGCATCAAGAACTTCTCGAGCGGGTCTACGGGCGACTACACGTTCTTGAGTCTCCAGGGCACGATGCTTGATGACGACGCAGAGAGGGAGTCTGTTGCGGAGGAGAAGGCAATTGAGAAGGCGAGGCGCGCGAGGCAAAGCCCCGGTGGGCTTCTGTACCCCACCATGAGGTTGCCTGAATTCAGCATGACGAAGCTCAAGGACGAATCTGTATGAGCGGGGGATTAATGCTGACAGCTACGATATTCAACAACAACAACAAGAACAACAAGACTACCAGCTGGATACGTCGGGTGCGGCACTTGGATGAAGCTAGATATCCCGGTCCGTCCGGGTCAGATTGCGGTCGGTTTCGGGCAGACCAGGAAGCTCCGCGATCAGAATGACAGAAACCGCCGGGATCCGAATGACTGAGGCTACTTCAAGGATTGCATTGGAAGCCTGACGGTCGCTGAGGGCACAGGTGAATGCCGCAGCAAGGACCAGCCCGGTGCCAAAAAGACGTGAAGCGGAAGCCATATCTGTGCAGGGTGAGATGCGCAAAATATCCAAAGGCGCGCGCAAACATTACCACTGTTAAGGTACTCGAATAGACTCAGGAGGGGTGGCGCTGGCCTACCACAATAATGACTTGCCCGGCCGAGGGGCAAAACCACCACATCACTTCTATTAACCTCCGGACAAATTTTTAGCCGGGCTGCAGGACAAAATACCCTGAGATGGCGGTCAGAAGTTCAGCGACAGAGTATTGTCTTTTCTTACAAAACTCTGAGGTACTCTTCGGGATTCAAATGCCTTGTTGCCCCTTGACGATAGCCATGTCTTCAGAATGGCTCCGGCGGGTCGGTGCTGACTATAACCCGACGATGTGCATCCGTCGACCTCATTAAACATCCAGAAGTCGGTCACACAGGCAACATGCGCAGAACATGGTGTTTTTAGCAGCGGGTACGGTCAAGTGCGCGGTGGCAGGGCGACGAGCACGGTACCAAGAACTGATCTGCGTGATCCCTGCTAATGGTCAAAAGAGCCTCGGCTCTCCACACCTTCTTACCTTACCCCGGAATGCCCCAGATCCTCTCGTCTGGCACCTAGTCTACCACCTCGTCAATCTCATCCATCTAAGTTTCGGCTCCAGCAGTATCTTCAGTGTTACTCCATTCCATAGTATAGCTTCCCTTGGATTATTGATCACGGTCAATTTCTCTTATCCTCAAAAGGACCTCAGCAATCTACTGTCCACCGACGGGAAAGATGAGGGGAATCCAAGTATCGCATTATGTCAAGGTGCGTTCACACACACTGCTGTCTCGACGTACGCCGACTGCCTTTCCAACAAGCCTGCTGACTATGCGTGCCAGAAACTTGAGGACCTGAAGGTGACTACACTGCCAGATCCCGTACCCAGCCCCGATGAGTACCTGATCAGGGTCGAGGCGGCCGCCACCAACTTCTTCGACATCCTGCAGGTCCAGGGCAAATACCAGAACCAGCCGCCGTTCCCCTGGACGGCCGGGATGGAGTTCGCCGGCACCGTCCTCTCCACGCCCTCCGCGAGCCCCAGCCCCAAGTACCCGGTGGGCTCTCGCGTGTTCGGTGCGTCCCAGGGCGCCTACGCCACGCGGGCGACGGCAGGCGAGGCGGCGCTGCGGCCGCAGCCGAAAGGCTGGACGTCGACGGAGGCGGCGGGGCTGTTCGTGACGGCGCCGACGAGCTACGGAGCGCTGGTCGTGCGGGCGGGCGTCAAGAAGGGCGACTGGGTGCTCGTGCACGCGGCGGCGGGCGGGGTGGGCCTCGCGGCGGTGCAGGTGGCCAAGGCGTTCGGGGCGACGGTGGTGGCGACGGCGGGCTCGAAGCGCAAGCTCGAGGTGGCCAGGCAGTTCGGGGCGGACCACGTGGTCGACTACCGGGACGACAAGTGGCCGGAGGCCGTCAAGAAGCTGACGCCCAAGGGCCGCGGGGTGGACATCGTCTACGACCCGGTCGGCATGGTGGACAAGAGCACCAAGTGCATCGCCTGGAACGGGCGGATCCTGGTGATCGGTTTCGCGGCGGGCGCCATCGAGAAGGTTGCGATGAACAAGGTGCTGCTCAAGAACATCTCCCTCGTGGGGATCCACTGGGGCATGTACGCCAAGATGGAGTCGGAGACGGAGGTGAGGGTGTGGGAGGAGATCCTGCAGCTGATCGAGGACGGCAAGTTCAGGGGCACCGAGTTCACCGACAAGGAGTTTGTGGGCCTCGAGAGCGTGCCGGAGGCCCTCAAGGCCCTGGGGAGCAGAGAGACATGGGGCAAGGTCGTGGTCAAGGTGCCCCAGGACGGCCAGGCGAAGCTGTGAGGGTATGATGTAGCATGTGGCTGGAGATGTAGGTAGTGTAGATTGGTATCCAGGCAGATATGAGAAGCTTGTTTGAACTGCTGCCAGCATACAGAGCCAAGAGAGGGAGATGAATAAGTCCGATATCTCTCAGAGGGTGAGGTACTGAGGTACTGAGGTGCAGAGGTACAAAGGTACCTGGACCGACCCCTGAAGGTCGATCCGCCGCCTTGGGGTGCGTATGAACAGGGGTAGTGTACGGAGTACAAGGTACACGACGTATGTACCTTCAAAAGGTGTTGTCCTCCGAACCCCTCCATCATTTTTGTTCGCATGTCGTGTGTTGTCGCGTTTGTCTTCGCCGCGTCTCCGACCTGACATCATTTGTGCCACTGTCTTGCCCGCCCATTGTTACAACCGTGACACTTTCACTCCCAGCAGGGCCAGCCCAAGCGCCGGTAACATGAGCTTCGCCATCGAGGTGCCCGGCGAGGCCAGCCCTCTCACCATGCAGGAGCTGTGCAAGGCACTCGAGGCCGCCACCTCCATGGACAACAGCCAGAGGCAGGCAGCCGGCAAGCAGCTCAGCACATGGGAGACCCAGCAGGGCTACTTTCCATCATTGCAGGTACGCAGCATGCAGCATGCAGCATGCAGTAGCTCCATCTCTTTCTTGCTCTGGAAACCCCCCACCCCCAGGTCTTGTAACCCCATCCTCCCTATGGCCATGGCTGACCGCGCTGCAACCCACAGAGCATCTTCCTCGACAAGTCCATCCCACGCGAGATTCGCTTTCTGGCCATAATACAGATCAAAAACGGGATCGATAAGTACTGGCGCCACGTTGCCAAGAACGCCATGAGCCCCAACGACAAGGCCCTCATCAGATCCAGGCTGTTCCAGGGCACCTTGGGAGAGGAGGACAGGGCCTTCGCATTGCACAACGCTCTCGCAACGGCAAAGGTCCTCCGCATCGACTATCCGGACTCGTGGCCCGAGGCGCTCCCGAGCATAATAGAGCTGCTGAGGACGTACAAGAATGGGGACCAGGTATTCTTGGGCGGGGCTCTGGTCATCCTCCTCCGGGTCGTCAAGGAGCTCGGCACCGCCCGCATGCGCAAGTCCCAGACCGCCCTCCAGTCCGTCACGCCCGAGCTGGTCTACCTCCTCGGCGAGATATACACGGAGAGGACCTCCCTATGGACCGAATGGCTGGCAAACGGCCGTGGCGACGAGGATGACGCAGACCTGGCCATGCAGAACAGCCTTTTGGCAGCAAAGATCCTGCGCCGGCTGCTGATCCTCGGGTACGAGAACCCGGTCAAGGACAAGGTCGTAGTCGAGTACTGGTCTGTTACCCAGAACCATTTTGGCCAGTTCCTCGGCTACGTGAGCCACGACTCCGCCGTCCCTGCTCCCTACCAAGACGTGGTGGGGAAGCATCTTCTCCAGTTTACAAAGCTGCATGTCGAGATGTCAGAACACCATCCCGCAAGCTTTCCTCTTCTACCAAATTCCATCCCTCTAGTGCTTGCATATTGGGACCTCGTGGCCAAGTTCGCCGAGGTCTTCGACAAGTCTGGTGGCCTGAGACAGACAACAACTGCGGATGGTCCAGGTGCCAAATCCAAGGTCGAGGGCCCATTACTCGAGAAACTCGCCCTCAAGGGGCTCCTATTGGTCAAGAGCTGTGTGGCTATTGTCTGGAGACCCGTGCAGACGTTCAAATACCTCAGCAAGGAGTTTTTGGAACAAAAAGACAGCGCCGTCCAGGTCATCAAGGACGAATTGCTCAAGGGCGACCTTGTCATGCAAATCGTCAACGTCATCATCACGAAGCTATTGATCTTTCGCCAGGCCGATCTCGAGGCCTGGGAGTCTGACCCGGAAGAATTCGAGTCCACTGAGCAGTATCTGGGCGACGGATGGCAGTTTGCTGTGAGGCCATGCGCTGAACGTGTCTTCTTAGAACTCCTTGTGCATTACAAAGATCTTTTGACACCTCCCCTGTTGTCCTACTTCCAACAGGCGACGAGCGCCGAGTCGGATGTCATTACGAAGGAAGCCATTTATACTGCCATGGGCGCATCTGCACCGAATATCTCCGAAGCTTTTGACTTCGACAACCTTCTCGCGACGACACTTGTGCAAGACGCACAATTTACTGGCCCCTTGGCCAAGGTTCTACGACGCAGGATTGCCATCCTGATCAGTACCTGGGTTCCCGTCAAAATAGCTGACGCGAGTCGGCCGTTGATCTTTGAGATTTACCGTCATCTTCTCAACGATAAGGATGAAATCAATGACGAGGTCGTCCGGCTCACGGCAGCGAGGCAACTAAAAGAAGTGGCCGATGACTTTGGGTTCCAAGGTGACGTGTTTGCAAAATACGCCCCGGACTTCCTCCCCCAGCTCATCAACCTGCTCCAAGAAGCCGTTCTGGAAGATACAAAGCAGGCACTCTTCGAAACCCTTCGTGTGTGCATCCAGAGGATGGAGGAGCATGTGCTCCCCTTCGCGGATCCCATCATGGCGGCGCTTCCGGCTCTATGGGAAGCGTCCGGCGACGCCTACATGGTCAAAGCTGCCATCATCGGCGTGCTGTCAGCATTGGTGAACTCGATAGGGGCGGAGTCGCAACGCTATCAACAGGCGATGCTCCCTATCATCAACCAATGTATGCACGATAGCTCAAGTCAGGCATTCCTCGAAGACATTGTGGATCTGTGGAGGTCGCTCATCACCCAGAGCACCTCTCCGTTGTCTGCAGACATGATCAGTCTTCAGCCCATGATCCTCCCTCTTCTGGATAATGAGCCTCAGTTGGCCGAATCGGCATACGATATCCTGAACGCGTACATTATCCTAGCCCCTGAAGCCGTCCTGTCGGACAGTCTGCGAAGAACCACCCTAGAGGCGCTGTCAGCTCCTCTGCAGTCGAGTGGCCGCAGCAGAGGCGCCGACGTCTTGACCAGCTACAGGAAGATCGAGCTCATGTTCATCGCGGCATGCGAGCTCGGCGGCTCGAACGGAGTGTCCGTCATCGTGCAGGACCTCATCCAGCTCGGCGTACTCCCGCTCATGCTCCAGCGTATCCACACCGACTGGGAGCACTCGCAACTGACGGGGCCCAAGGCGGCGAGCAAGGAGGCCCTGGAGTGGTCCCATAAGCTCGCCTACTTCAGCACCCTCGCCCGCATCGCGCTCGCGGACCCGGCCCTCTTGGCCAATGTCGTCTCCACCATAGTCGGCGGCGGCGGCGGCGACATGACGCAGGCGTGGCCGTGGCTCTCGGCCCAGTGGTTCGGCTCCCTCGACAGCATGGCCGACATCGAGCGGCAGAAGCTCTCGTGCCTGGCCCTCACGCGCCTTTGCGAGCTGCCCCAGCCCGTCCAGGACCTCGCCTGCTCCAGCCTCCAGGACTACTTCTCGATGTGGGCCTCGGTCGTCCTCGAGTGCCACGACGGCAACGCCCTCGGCGAGGACGGCCTCGTCTGGGACCCGGCGCCGCCCGTCACCGAAGAGGCCACCCCGCTCGAGAGCGCCGAGGCCGCCCTCGTCGCGAGGGACCCCGTGCACACGCTGCGGGCGTACGGCTTCGTCACGGAGAGGCTGCAGGGCCTGGTGCAGAGGGCCGGCGGCGAGGCGGCCTTTAGGGAGAACTGGGTGGTTAATGTGGACAAGGACGTGTTGGACAAGTTTGAGAGGCTGGCCGGCGGGGCTGGTAACTAGTAGAGATCGGACGCGTGTGGAATGGGGGGGGGATTGCATCCTCAGGGGCTACGTATTCAATATAGAACTTGAAGGGCTGTGCTAGACAGGGAAGCGAATGATACCTCGGCGAGCGTGAATGAACAAGGGCATGAATAAATGAGAACATGAACACATACACACACACAGTTTGAACGTCTTCTCTACGGAGATTTGTGAATCCACCCCTGTAAGACATGCATTGAACTGAAACTAAACCCTGTATGACCTTTCAATCCTTCTATAGATATCCATGCATCCCAGTTTTCTTTTCGCTCCTTCCCTTTGCTTAGGTTCAGTGAGTAAGAACATATCAGCCGACCCACTTCCTGGCGTTCCTGAACATCCGGAGCCACGGGCCAAACTGCCCCCACCGTTCGACCTCCTCCCTCGGCGCCCAGCTCGCCACGTCCGCCATGATGGTTCTCTCCGGGTGCGGCATCATGGCCAGCACCCTGCCGTCCCTGCTCCTGACGCCGGCGATACCCTGCGGGCTGCCGTTGGGGTTGAAGGGGTACTTCTCCGTGACCCTGCCGTAGTTGTCCGTGTAGCGCAGCGGGGCGAGCCCGGCGTCGTTGCAGGCCTTGAGGCCGGCGGCGGCGGGCTCCGCGAACTCGGCCCTGCCCTCGCCGTGGGAGACGACGATGGGCAGCAGCGAGCCGCCCATGCCCGAGAGGAAGACGCTGTCGTCGCCGTCGTCCCTGACCTGCACCATGCTGTACCGCGCCTCGAACTGCTGGCTCGTGTTCTCCACGAAGGCGGGCCAGTGCTCCGCGCCGGGGATGAGCTCCTTGAGCCGCGACAGCATCTGGCAGCCGTTGCATACGCCCAGGCTGAAGGTGTCTGGCCGCCGGAAGAAGGCCTCAAACGTCCTGCGCGCGTTGTCGTGCATCAGGATCGACTTGGCCCAGCCCTGGCCGGCGCCCAGCACGTCACCGTACGAGAAACCACCGCAGGCCGCGAGGCCACGGAAGCCGTCGAGCGAGAAGCCCGACAGGATGTCCGTCATGTGGATGTCCACGGCGTCGAAGCCGGCGGCGCGGAATGCGAATGCCATCTCGGCGTGGCCGTTGACGCCCTGCTCGCGCAGGATGGCGACGCGAGGGCGTTGCGTGATCAGTGACTTCAGATTGGTAAGCGCCGGAAGACTGGCATCGGCAGGGTCGAACCTCAGCTTGTATGAAAGACCAGGGTCATTGGCATCGGTGAGTGATGAGAACTCCGCCTCGGCGCAAGCCGGATTGTCTCGAAGCTTCTGCATCTCGTACGAAGTTGTTGACCACCACTGTTGCATCTTGGCCCTGTCCAGGTCGACGAGAGGCGTCATGCCGTACTTCACCGACAGCGACTGCTTCGACGTTGGCCGAACGTAGCCGATCTTCTTGATCAGACCAGGAGGCGGTCCGCAAGTGGCGAAGCAACGAAGGAATCTCTTCTCGTCCGATTTCCGGACCTGGAACACGGCTCCGAGCTCCTCGTTGAACAAAGCATCAAGGACATCTGAGGTTGAGGGGGACTTGGCAATTTCATCGATGGAGATGTCAGCTGCACAACGACCAGCAAACATCATCTCGGCGACAGTGGTAAGCAGGCCACCGTCGGAGCGGTCGTGATACGCCAGCACAATGTCCTCTTCGTGCAGCTGGGACAGAGCATCGAAGTAGTCGACAATCAGCCTAGAATCATGGACATCAGGTGCCTCGTTGCCAAGTTGTCCCAAGGTCTGTGCCAGAGCCGAGCCTCCCATGGCCTTGCGCCCTCCGGCCAGGTCGACAAACAAGAGTACGGAGTCGCCAACTTCCTCAACGCGTCGGAGTTGTGGTGTCCACGTGCTGCGCACATCCTCGACAGGGGTGAACGCGGAGATGACAACTGAGACAGGGGCCGTGACACTCTTTGACTCTCCACTCTCATCCTTCCAGGACGCCTTCATCGATGTCGAGTCCTTCCCGACTGGGATGGAGACGTTGAGATCTGGGCACAGCTCCATTCCGATGGCCTTGACAGCCTCGAACAGCGCGGCACCCTCGCCGGGGTGGTTGACGGCGGCCATCCAGTTGGCAGACAACTTGACGCGCCGCAGGTCCCCACGAACGTTTGCGGCGCCCTTGATGTGCGCGGCCCCGAGGTTCATCAAACTCTCCGCGACGGCCATCCGTGCAGACGCTGCGGCAGAAATAAGGGCAAGGGTCGGCTTTTCTCCCATTGCCATTGCCTCACCATGGCGGGTCTTATCCTCAAATCCAAAGGAGCCAAGTGTCACGGCAACATCTGCCACAGGCGTCTGCCATGGACCGACAAGTTGGTCCTGCACGGTCAAACCTCCAACAGTCTGCGGGACGCGTCAGAGTCAGTATCTTATCGATGTCATGAGTGCGCAACAAGTGAGATTGTCTTACTCGGTCTGCTATGGTAATCAAGAACATCTTCGATCCGACCGAAGGCAGAGAGAATACGAGTTCTGTGGCTTTGGTAATCACTTCCGTCTTGTCAGAGAGGCCGTACTTGCCCGATATGCTGGTAGCTGCATCGAAGGGGGTCAGCGGAGCCTTGATGCTCTCGACGACTCGCTCCTGACGGCGGCCTGGTGGGAACAAAGCATCCATGGGAAGGTCAATTGGCACAGGGTACTCCCTGGACTCTCGGTCCTGTAGTACCAGCCGGGCAGCCCCATTGTGGTCCTTAGCGACGACGTTTCCGACATTTGAGTAACCGCAACGCTCGCGCTCTGTTCGTGAGTTAGTCGTCAAGCCTGGAGCCCCCGATCCCTGATGACATGAACTTACCGCAGATGACCTGGAAGCGGTTCATGTTGTCTCTGTTGACGAGCAGCACGTATCGCTCCTGTGCCTCATTACACCAGATCTGCAACGGACTCATGCTGTTGTCGGCGCTCTCAACCTGCCGCAGCTCAAACCTGCCGCCGTATCCGGCATCTTTGACCAGCTCGGGAAGCGCGTTTGAGAGGCCACCGGCGCCCACGTCGTGGATCATAGCAATGGGATTGTTGGCACCAAGTGCAACACAAGTGTTGATGACCATCTGGGCTCGGCGCTCCATCTCTGGATTTCCTCGCTGCACAGAGTCGAAGTCGAGGTCCGCATTGCTACCACCCACGGCACTCGAGGCAGCTCCTCCTCCGAGGCCAATCAGCATGGCAGGCCCTCCAAGCACGATCACATGTGCGCCATCGAGCACATCAGCCTCGTTCTTCAGGGCGTGTTGTGGCCTGACAGACCCAATGCCACCAGCAATCATGATTGGCTTGTGGTATCCCCTCCATTCGGTGTTGGCGTTGGAATGCTCGCCCTCGGTGTTTGTGAGCAGAGTCCTGAAGGTGCCAGTCAGGCATGGCCGGCCAAACTCGTTGTTGAAACGTGCAGATCCGATTGGAGCCTCCAACATGATGTCGAGACTGCTGGCGTAGTGACCAGGTCGGCCGATGTCGACCTCCCATGGCTCTCTTCTGCCGGGGATGAGCAGGTCCGAGACCCAGAAACCGCACAAGCCCGCCTTGGGTGTCGAGCCTCTGCCGACAGCACCTTCGTCCTACATTTGACAGGTCAGTATTACGAGCGTAACTGGCAGACTAGTAGTCCGCACAGCAGTGTTGGAAACACTCGTTTCCACCAAATGCGTCTTGTATGCCTGGGGATCAAAAATAGACGGAAGATAGGCTGGTGCAAATTAGAGGCCTCATACCCTTATCTCGCCACCTGAACCCGTGGCAGCGCCGGGGAATGGTGAGATGGCTGTGGGATGGTTGTGCGTCTCCACCTTGATCAATGGGTGGATGACTTCATTGGAGAGTTTCCACATGCCCGTGGAATAGTCTGGTGCCCAGAAGTTTGAGAGCGATCCCTCAAGCACGGCAGCATTATCGCTGTATGCAGATACGGTATAGTCAGGGGTCTTCTTGTGAGTGTTCTTGATCATTTCAAACAGGCTCTTGCCCATGGGCTTGCTGTCGATGGTCCAGGCTGCATTGAAGACCTTGTGGCGACAATGTCTATATGGGACCGACAGTCAGAAACAGCAATAAAGAGAGAGACGGTGAGAAAGAAAAGACCCAGGTTGTCTGGGTGCGGAGTGTGCGACACTTGTCTACCCGCAACCGCAACCACAGGGAACAGAAACACGGCTGTCTTGGAAGACATACTCGGAGTTGACCTGAGCAAACATGAACAGTTCCACGTCGTGTGGTGGCCTGCCTAGCCGAGTGTATGTGTCCACCAGATACTGCATCTCCTCGGCACTCAACGCCAGTCCCATCTTCTTGTTGTAGTCGTCCAGCGCCGCCAGAGGCCCACGGCTATCGTCGGCGAATATGTCCACGACGACAAGAGGAGCGCGTTCACGCTCAGCGAACATGGCATCCAGGGAGGGCTGCTCCGTGGAGAGCGTCTCGGTCATTCGGTCGTGGATGACGTCGCGGAAGGGTATGTCATCACCCGGGTTGCTCGAGTTCTCGTACTGGATGGTGACGACGCGGCCCCTTTCGACGCGGTGAACCTGGTCCTTGAGGCCACAGACATGGGCAATGCTGGTAGCCTTGGAACTCCATGGCGAGATGTTCCGAGGGGTGATGTAGAGGGTCACGCTGGTCTCGGATTGCGATGCAGGAGCGGGCGGCGAGGCGTTGCTGACCTGGAGCAGCTGCTGGACCTTGTCGAGGCCGGACTGGCCGTTCTTCAGGTCGACATAGTACAGCCAGCTGCCGTGGATGGACTGCAGTCTGGCGTCGGACTGCTTGTTGATCCGGCCCAGCAGCTTCTCGGCCTCGGAACTCGTGAAACACGAGGTCCCGGTGAGGACTTGGTAAGGCATGGCGAGATATGGGACAATGGCCGGTGCCAGTGTCCAGAGTCTGGAGGGAAAAGAGGGAGGGAGGGGCTTGTCGCCAAAGGAGGATCAAGGAAGAAATTCTTCGCGGGGCTCCGTCACCGCAGGGCTGATAAGGAGCATGAATCGGCTATCGAATCGCGGGGTGTTTGCAGACCCTTGCTCTCTCTTATTGTGCTGAGGGCAGGGATGTCGCGTAACACACGCGAACTGCCATATGAAGAGGCGAAAGGCTCATATTATGTAAGGATGAGAGGGTTATACCCTTGATGAGGGGCAGCTTCCCCCCCAACCTTCAACCCCCACCCCGATTGAGCCCGTTCACCATCGATGCTATCACGCCATTCATCTATATAAAGCCATGCTCCTCTCTCGACGGTGCATTGCTTCTGCAACTTACAATCTTCACAGGAGACTCACCAAGCCCCAGTTGACCTGCTTCTCAGTTCTTGCCCCCGTCACATCCCCAATATCTCAGAAAAGACCAAACTCCAGTCCGTCCTCACCTTCGAAGCACTTCCCTCCTTTGTGAGCTCGGCTAACTCGGAACAACAGCCATGGCTCTGCCTCCCAAGCTCAAGGGTCACCGTCTGCTCTTCTTCAGCGACGACCCGGCTGCTCCGGCACCCACCGAGGCATCGGCAGCAGATCCCTTGCACACCATTGAAATCTTCCTGGACTACGTCTGTCCCTTCTCAGCAAGTATGTAAATCACTATACTATACAACGCGCAACTGCTTGCATCCCCGGTTAGTGACGCCTGCCTGACCTGACATCTTTAACACCCCACAGAGCTCTTCAACACCTTCGTCACGTCCGTTGCCCCCAAGATCCGGGCCGACCCCAAGCTGGCAAGCAAACTGCAGGTCATCTTCCGCCAGCAGGTCCAGCCCTGGCACCCGTCGTCGACCCTCGTCCACGAGGCTGCCCTCGCCGTGAACCAGCTCGCCCCGTCCAAGTTCTGGACCTTCAGCGAGGCCCTCTTCAACGACCAGAAGGCGTACTTTGACGTCAGCCTCGTCAACGAGACCCGCAACGCTACCTACAGGCGCCTGGCCAAGCTCGCCGCGGACAGCACCGGTGTGAGCGAGGAAGAGGTGTACAAGCTGCTGGCCATCCCCGAGAAGGCCAGCGATGACGGCAGCTTGAACATTGGCAACGGGGTGACCAACGACCTGAAGATCACAATCAGGATCGCCCGCCTGGTAGGAGTTCATGTCAGCCCCACTGTTATCTTCAACGGCGTGGTCAACAACGACATCAGCTCAGGGTGGACTGCTGATCAATGGCTCGAGTATCTGGGCAAGGTCATTGTTTGATAGATTTTCTCTGGCACGAGGAACTTCTCAGATTGTCTAGTTGACTTTGTGACTGTTGAAATATGAATGATCGCCGCCATGAACCTTCACCTTCATTGCTTCTCAGTCTTGGCAGGTGAGCTGGACCAACGCAACAATTGTTGCGGGATGATCGTGCATGCGTTGCGTCCCAAATTTTAGTTAATTTTTGTTTGAAAAGAAACTGTGTAATACCACTTGCAGCTCATATTTGAAGTGGATTAGATGTTCATCCTAGAGTTTATCCCTGTCAAGATAATAGTTGAAATGCTTCCAGGCCCTTGGCAGCAGGCACTCATAAGCGGCTGCGCATGGCTACTGAGGAGCTTGGGCCACCACAACTTTTCCACTGCGCTCAGCCCCTGTCTTGTCCTTCCACAGCAGCTTCAAAATCGACATGATCCGTTCAATAACACTTCATCCGGCCCAATTGAGGTCTGTAGGGATCAGACTTGCTTTAAGAGGCTGTTTCGCACCAGCATGTCGCCCCCAGTCGCGTGTTGTGGCCCCTTCGGCGTGCCGTGAGCTCATCAGGAGAGCCTCATCATCAGCGGCACCCGCCCCAAAACCAAAGGAGCCCAAGTTCCGTACGCGCTCCAACGAGATTTCTCACTCTGGCTCTTTAAAGCTCACCACAATGAGGCAGCAATCCCCCAAAGGGTGATCGTCTACCACATCGGGACGCCGAGGATAATGTTCCTTGGGGCCCTGAAGCTGACGACAATCTTCGTGTTCGGCTTCTTCGCCGTCGTCGTCATACCAGGATGCGTGTCCGCGGACACGCCGCTCTGGACGACCGCCGGATGTGAGTCCCTTCGATAGAATCCACCACCGTCATCATCCCACATTGTTCATTTCACTCACCCACCTCTCCCAGTGGCCGTCGCGAGCACGATCCCCTTCCTGGCCGTCTGGTATCTCACCTCGCCCATGGTGGTATGGATCCACATGCGCGTGCCGGACAAGTACCGCAAGTCCAAGCACGTGCTGGACCTGTTCCTGGGATCGCCCCCGGCAGACGCGGAGGTCACCATCACCAACATGGGAGCCGTCTTTAAGCCGCGCACCAGCCACGTGAAGATCGCCGACCTCAGGCCCGAGAGGAGGCGGTTCGGCCTGGTCAACTACACGCGCGACACCACCAAGGAGAACGCGCAGCGCAAGTGGTGGATGTTCAGGGCCATGGGCGGCTTCCGGATCGAGGACGAGACCACCACTGGGACCAAGACTAAGTGGGCGTGGGAGGCTGTGGCGCGGCAGATCCGCCAGAGAGCGATGGCAAAGAAGACGGCGAGGAGGGTCTGATTTTGTGTGATGGGCACCCCGCATGAACTTCGTCTTGCCTGCCCAAGTGGGAAGTGGGTGTCTCAGCTCGGGATCTTGCAACTACCACAAGGCGCATATATATCGATTGCAGTGAGTACCAGAGACCAGAGCCTCCATGGGATATTCAAGCACGACAACCGCGGACTGGCAGGGGCAGATGCTGCTCGCGTTGAATCAGATCCTGCTAAGGATAAAGGACAATACTCACACTAGGTACCTTTCCCTTCTTCGTTGCCAGTGGACCATCATATCGTTATCACTTACTTAGCAAGTTGTATTGATGGCATGCAAGAACAACCTGCTCAATCCACTAAAGTGCTAGCATGCGATGTGATCCTCGAGCTGCCAGTTAAATGATTAATGACCACCGCTGCTAGATAGTGACTTCCAAGGCGAAGATGTGACCAGAGGGATAAACTGGAAAGGTTAAGCAATATCTAATAAGAGACTATGAACAGATCATCCTGGAGTTGGTATCCTGTACATGAAGAGGCTGGCCAGGCACGATGGCCACATTCACTACAAAAATGTTCGAAACACACACACACACACACACGTGTCATCAAGAAACACGAGTCAATGATCCCAATTTTCATAATTCAAGCCAGTCTCCAGGACCGCAGCAGCGGGGAAGATGATCGGAGCTCAGACGGTTGCTCGGGGTGCGCTCGGCGCTGGAACTCTTCTTCCCGGACCGGTGGTGGGGCTTCAGATGCACCTGCATTAGCTTTCTGCTGGCTCCTCAGAATATTCTGGAGTGATGAGCTTGGTTCATGCCGGTCGGCCATGTCCTGCTTCCTTCCAGGCAGGTTTGATCCCTAGTCCTCTTATTGCAATTCTGACCAGTGAAAACTTGAAGGGCACGATCGACTCGCCAGACAGCCCCAAAAACCCACCTGGGACATAGCAATGGAGAACGAGCAAGTCTGTGACTTGTGATATGTTGATCACCGGTAACCAGTCGAGTAATCAAGAAAAGCAAATAAAGAAATCTTAGACTCAGGATAGACTCGTAATATTGAAGGTAACCTTTCCATGATTACCTAAAGACATATGACAGAGTCACCCTCTAACAGCCAACGCCAATCTCGCGTGCCAAAACATATTTAGAAATTCCACAGAATGTAGAGAGTCAAGGGGGTTGAGATGAGCTGGGAAAATACTGCATCGTATTGGTATAAATAATTGTTATGAGTTCTGCTTTAGGGGACACGAGCCTTCGAAGGGGAGGCCCTGCCTAGGTATCTAGCAGCTGATTCTTATGTGGGCTGCTGAATACCGTATCAGGGGCGAAGTCTGGAGTCGTTGAGCGCAATGTGTAATTCACATTTACCAAATTAATCATTGTCAAATAATCGTGGACGATGCTTTTGAAACCGGACCTCAAGGCTTGGATCTTCCGAGTCCTGTACTGCATAGTTGGTTTTGTTTTTAATCCGGACACATTTCTCTCTTTTTTTTTAAAAACAAAATTAAAATACAAGTGGCCTTTTTATACAGTTGCAAACACTTAAAAACCCAGCGTTTAATAATAAATATAATATTAATAATAGTAAATTTTTATTAAAAAACAGGTTTTTTATTATTAAAAGAATAGGAACAGTTTTATAATAAAGCTAACTTATATTTTAGCAAAAAGTTATATAGCAAGATTTAAGCTAATTTCTCAACTATAAAAAAGTAACTTTAGTCTTTTATAAAACCTTTGTCTTTTTTTCCAATACTTAACAAATGTTATAAGCTTTTAAAAACAAGCCCTTGTAATAGTAAGCTTATATATATAAAGAATTATAGTTAATACGGTGAAAAGCTAAATATATAGCTGCTAACTTAAATAAATAATTTACAATACTTTAATTTAAGCTATAATATTTGTGATTTCTTTAAAAATAGTATTAAAGTTTTTTTAAATTTAAAAAGAAAATACAATTTATAAAAGAAATTTAACTATAATTCATTTAAAAACTATATTAAAAAACTAAACTTTAAAATTTAATCCATTTTAGTTTAAACTTTTTATTTTATTATAAATAATTAGTTTTGCTAAAGGCAAATTAAAGAAATTTTAAAAGGCATATTAAAATAAAAGAGATTTAAGATACTAAACTAGCCCGATAATAAAGAGGTATATAAAGCTATTATTAACTTTATATATAAGCTTTAAACTAAAAAGCAGTATTTTTTAATTATTTAAAAATTAAATAAAGCTAATTTAATTAAAAGTAACTTTATTAAAAGCAAATATAAGCAATAAGGCAAGTTTTGCTTTATTATATAATTTAAAATAATTATAAAATAAATATATTTTTAATATATAAAAGTAATTAAGTTTTATCTCTTTATAGTCCTTTTTTAAAAGTTATTATAATTTTAATAAAAATAAATTTAGTTTTTATTAAAAAAGAGTTTCTTTTAATAATTCTGCTTTTTTAAATATATTATTTATATATTTATAATAATATTTATATTTATTACCACTAACTGTTAAGTTTTAAGCTTATAGCCCGGCAGCAGTAACTTATAATATATATTAATTACTTTTTAATTTAATATATTTTATAATTAAATACTTTCTTTTTAAAAAAAAAAGCAAAATAGGTAAAAAAGCTTAATATACATTTAATAACTTATATATTAATATGTTACCTTTTTAAAATAGCGCTATAATTATTAAAATATTACTTTTCTTTAGCTATATAAGTAAAAATATTTAATTTTTATTTAATATTCTTTTTAAACATTTAATTATATAAGTTGTATTTTTAAAATTAGCTTATGTTAAATATTTAATATATTATTAATAGTATTTATTTATAATTACTTAGCACTTTTTTAAAATCTTTTTTATTATAAACTTTTAAATAAACCTTTTTAATTAAAAAAGGTTTTAAAATAATATAAAGCTAAATAATAAATTATTTTTATATTTTAACATTTATATTTAAATATAAAAACCCCTTTTATATAATATTTCAATAAAGAAATTAAAGGTTTTTTATTTTAATTTATATTTATATTAATAATAACATTTTTGCTTTATAAAATAAGCGCTATAGTGCTTTTATAATAAAACTAAATAATAAAAAGTTAATTACTTTAAAGACTTTATAGTTTTAATTAATATATTTTTAAGTTCATTGCTTTTTTTAAAAATTTTCTTTTAATTATATTAAATATAATTAGTTTAATATTATATTTAAATTTTAAAATTACCACTTAAAACTTTAATTTATTTATTATAAGTATTATTAAATATTTTAAGTTTTTACTTTTATTAATTCATATATTAGTAATTAAATAAAGTGTTTTTTAAAAGCTGTTATTTGTTTATTTAAGTAAGAATAAAAAAAGAATTTTTATTTTTATTTTAAAGTTTTTAATTAAAGTCTTTTTACATATTTTAGTTATTATTTAAAAATAATTATTTTAAGTTTTTATATTAATATATATTATATTAATATTTTATATAATATTATACTTTTAATATATATTATATGTATTTATTAAGTTTAATTAAAATTATACTTTTAAAATTTTATTATAATCTTTATAAAAATATATATTTAAAAAATGTTTAATACATTTATAAAATAAATATATTATTTAAAACTTTAATTTAATTATACTTTTAACATTTAAATAAATGTTTTTAAAAATACTTGTTTTAAATAATAAAACAAATATTTAAATAAATTATTATATTTTTAAAAATTAAATTAAATTACTTTTACTTATATTAAACTTTATAGGTTTTTATATTTAATATAATTATATTTATTATAAAGTTTTATTATATATTAATAAGCTTATATTATTTATAAAGCAAATTATAATTAGCTTGAATATTTTTTTAATTGCTAATATAATATAATAATATAAAAGAAAATTAAAAATAATAATAATGTTTAAAAACTTTAAAGGTCATAATAAAAGAATTTAATAGCTTATTATTAAATAATATTTTTATTATTTTACTTTAAAAAGAAATTAAATTATTTAAATAATTTAAATAAGAATATTTATTTTAATAAATATTAAAATTAATACTTTATAATAAACTTTATTAAATACTTTAATTATATTTAATTAAAGCAAAAGTATTAAATTATAATATTATTATACTTTTTACTTATAGTAATAATTATTTAAATTATAAGCTTTATATTTTACTTTATTTTATTATTTATTTATTTAAAAATATAACAAATCTCTAAATACATTTTATAAAGTAATTTATTATAATAGTTTTTATAATTTTATTTAAGCAGCTAAAAAATAATAAGCTTTTAAATATTAGCATTTATATTTTTTGTAATTATTTTCTTTTTAATTTTTAAAATATGATTATAATATTTTTGTAAAATAATATATAAAAAGTAGCTTATAATAAAGATTTTTTATATATAAATTATAATAACTTTATAAATATATTCTTTATATATTTTAAATATATATATATTAAAAACGTTTTTATTAAAAGCTTTATTATTATAAAATTATATTACAATTCTTTAATTTTTTTAAAAATAATAATAGTTTTATTTTAATAATAAAGTTAATAATAAAGTTTTTTTATAATTATATTTTGATTTTAAAAATATTTCTCTTTTTTATTATAATTATTCTTTTAAACTTCTTTTAATATAATTAAAAATAAAAGAATAATAAATTTATTTTATTTTAAATAATATTAAACTTTAATATAAAAGTATTATAAAAATATAAAGCTATTTTTTAATTAAACTTTTATATATTTGTTTCATATATAAAGAGTAAAGTTAATATTAAAGCAATTTAAAAAGTATAATTTAATTTTAAAAGATTTAAAGGTTTAAAGAAATAATATTTAATATATTAGCTAACGTGGTTTACCAGTGAGTGGGCAGTATCAGTGAGTGGGCACTTTT